>CAJHQP010000697.1:0-160633 GCA_905132765.1 Moricandia arvensis
GGAAAGACTATTTGTTTGTGTTGCTCCATTTCTACTTGTTATTTTCCAGTAGGTAATAGAGTGTGCTGGGTAGAAATTTGAAATTTGAACACTGGAAAAGCTAGAAAACAAGCATAAACAAGCTACTATCTCTTTATATGGTGAATATATGAAGAGAAATGAAGAGAAATAAATAGAAATGGTTAAGAACAGCCCAGAAACTTGAAAGAACAAGACTAATATCCACTGGATAAAAGGATGTTCTTCAAGAAAACCAGAAAATATTTGGATAGAAAGGTAGAGTGAAGTAAGTAGAGTGTGTTTGCGGACGAAAGTGAAAGGTTTAGGAGCTTAATGCTCTGATACCATGAAAGTAAATGAAGAACAGTGAAGAACAAGCTCAAGAACAGAGAGAAAGATGAGTTTGAATCAAAGAGAGAGAGAGAGACAGTGAATTTCGTATGCAAGAGAGAAAGAACGAGAAGGAACTATTTTCCTTGATTAGAATAAGTGTGAGGATACAAATATAAAGAGGCAAGATGCCTAAGACAGAAACAAGAGAAATAATAAACAAATGTTCTGCTGTGTTCTGCACAAGGCACTAAAAGTGACTTGTCCTCACAGCTGGAGCAGAGAGCAGAAGTGGAACATGTGACTTCTCCTTATTTTATTCATTCCTCTTGTTCCCATAATATCTCCAACGGTCTTCTCCTCTTTCCGATGTCGACCAAGGTGAGTTTAAACTTGCCTTGACTCTGAAGACATGTTAGGTTAGTCTTGGGTGACTTGGGAGGGAAGTGTTGTACGGACACTATCCATCTACAACGAGCTTGACTTTAAAAGCTTGGAAACGAGTAGATCTAAACCTTAGAACACGGATGAACCCAGAAACAAGAGAAAAGGTTGAGTCTTTGAAGGTAAGAACGTGAAAGACTCAAGCTTTTACACCACACAACTTCAAACTTCAGTCTTCTACCCGGATCTTCAAGGAACAGCCTTGGATCTTCAAAATGCTTCAACCTTGATCTTCTTCAACTCGATGAACACAACCCAGATCGTGATGAACCTGGCTCTGATACCATAAGATCTTTTGATATCTTAGCAGAAATGTAACCAGGAAGACACTAAGAACGGATTTTGAAAGAAATATACTTGAACTAGACTTAACGAGAAGAGAGATTATGAAAGACTAGGGAGAACATTTTAGAGACTCGAAAACTAAAGAGAACTGTATACTTTATTCATCCTCAAGGGGTTACAATATATAGAGAGAGCAACAAGGGTTTTCAGAAAGCAAAGGGAGAAAAGGAGTGATCGACCAGGGGCGCGTCTATTTGAAAAGGAGGCTTCTTGGCCAAGTAAATGGCATCAGCATCTTTGACAAGATGCTGATCCTTTCCAGCCTTGTGCCAGCCTATCCACGCTGAGAGCTTCTTCCTTTCCAATGGATGGATAAGGTTACCACGCCAAATAATCACCTCGGGTCACTTTGGTTTTACCCGGATGGTATAATCTGGTCGAGTGCTTTTGGTCGACCTTGTACGGCATGTACGGATTGTACGGCCTTGTACGGACAAGGTCGACCAAAAAACTTCCCCTCTCTTCCTTCTTTCTCTTCAATCCCAAATAGATACCTCAACTTAATACCTTAGTGATGAAAACCTCCCAAGGGATACACTCTGATATTGGTAAGAGATAAGCCTTACACATAATGAGCCAGAAAGCAACAGACGATCAAGGGACGTCGATCGAAAGGTCACACAGAAGTTGCAGATGGCTTCTGATTTACTCTATAACAATCTCCCTCGGATATGACGCACCAAATTTGATTGAGTTAGATTGAAGGATATTACACACCGACAATCAGTAAAGTCTTGACCAATGGATATTACTCACCATGATCGAAAATATGTTTGAGAATCACTCTCAATATTTCCAAAAATATAACTCACAACTTATTTTATATCATTGAGATTACAACTTATTTATAAGGAACAAATCTAGATATTAATTGTCTAGGAAATCACAAAACCATGCATTAAGGAGAGAGAATGTTCTTGAAATAAGCATTCCTTGCATGTAAGAGAGAGAGAGAGAGAGAGACTATCCATGCAATTTAATTTCTGATTTTCGTCACTCTTCTTAGGCAGCAAAGAAACCACTTGATTTTGATTCTTCTTGGTCTTGTAACTTTATAATAATGGGCTGGACATGTTAGCTAACATTATGGGACAATTTCTGAATGTCTTCCATGTTAACCTGAAGTGATAAACCATCTCACTAAGGGTTAAATGACAAAGCTTGGGTTAAACATACTTAGAGACTGATCCAGGTCTAAGGAGGGTCCAGAAGCTTATGCAGAGCTAGAACAAGGTTCAAGAGGGGTTTACAATTAAAGAAGAAGACTTGGGAGGAGTTTGGAGGCAAATGGTTGATGTGCAAAACTAGGGCGGTCCGTACCGTTCGGGCGTACGGACTATACGGACAGTACGGACGAGTCAACCCGGGAAACTTTATATTCGACAATTTGGGAACATTTTGGGTTTGTGCAAAATAGGGCCAAATTGTACGGACCAAACCCCAAATCGGTACACCCCCATTGCACTACCTTGCATCCCAAGTCATGAAGAAGCTTGAATGGAGAAGAAGGAGTCTCGGATGGTTTTGGTGCGATCCTGTTAAGGCTTAAACTCAATAGATTGAAAACAATGTATGGGTCAGATATACCAGTGACTAGGGATGTTGTAATGGGTTTTCACATTTAGGATAGTACCAGCCCATCAAAATTTTAAAAGTCCTAACCCTAATGTGTCAACTGTAAAATATATTGGGCTCATTCATTGTTTGGATTAGAAAATAAATGGTTTCAAAAGGTGGCCCAATTAACACCTTCTTCTCCCTTCTCGTCACTTAGGGTTCTTAGTCACTCTCCGACCTCTCTTCTCTGTCTCTCGCTGCTCCGTCTCTCGCTGCTCCGTCTCTCGCGGCTCCGTCTCTCACGGCTCCGTCTCTCGCGTCTCCTTCTCTCGCGCCTCCGTCTCTCGCGGCTGTACACGTTCAATATTCAGGAGAATCTCTCCGCCGGTACGGTTCCTCCTCAGCTTCGTTCTTCTATCTCGGAGGGTTTCAACATCACAGATTCTCAGGTTCGATTTGATTCGTTTTGGATCAGACAGAAGCTTTGTGTGATGAACTGATGATTTTTCAAAACCCATTATGTTAAGAGGATTAAGCATTACTGATTTGTTAAGATCTGATAGAACTTCTGCTTAAGCTACTTAGTGAACTAAACGAGATGTTATTTTACTTTTAGACATGACTGAACGAGATGTTATTTCTTGGAACTCTATGGTTAATGGGTATGTATCGAGGAAATGACTGAACGAGATGATTAATGGGTATATATCGAACGGTTTGACAGAACAGGGGCTAGACATGTTTGTAGAGATGCTATGTTCTGGAATTGAGTTTGATTTAGCTACTGTGGTCAGCGTTTTCGCAGGATGTGCTGATTCTTGTTTAGTATCATTAGGTAGAGCTGTCCATGGTATTGGGATGAAAGCTTGTATAGATGGAGAAGAGACCAAGATACCATGATCGGAATGAGGCATAGGGCTATGTTATTACATTGTCATCTTCTTTGAAAGCTTTTGTAAATAGTTCAGCTTTCTCTTCTTTTCTTTTTTCCCTTTTGGTATGAATTTTCTGACGCGTATATAAGTCTTTTTGAGTAACAATGATAAGCGTGTTTGGGTTTAATCTTACGAAGTTAATACTCTACCAACTCTGTTTGGTTCCTTTATAAAATGTTGCAATAACATAAATAACAAGAAATACTAGTTTTGGAATGTAGCTGCCGATGCTTATATAGAAAAACTAAATATATGTATATACAAATACGTTTGTATTGTATGTCACTCATGTCGGTTGTATTCTTGTAGTGTTGTTTACTCATAAATAATCATAAAAGTCATCTACTAACCTCTTGTATTGTTTTTTATTGAGTTTCAGATACTAATACTATGGATCTCCCGTCACTTGAAACAATTGCTACTAGGGATGCTGAGAATGAGTATATAGAGGTGCAAATGGAGGGTGAAGAAGAACCTCATGAACAAACACAAAGTGTCACTCAGCCATTTCAACCGGTAAGTAAAAAACGTAGGGCTAAATGTTGGGAAGATTTTACACATGTAGGACTAGAGGCTGATGGAAAAGAAAGGGCTAGATGTAATAATTGTGGTTTTAAGTTGGTAGCAGAAAAAACACATGGAACATCATCACTAAACTGCCATTCTGAGAGATGCCCTGCTAAGCCTAGGTCTGATGTTCCTAAATATGATCACATTGCTGATAGAGAGAAAATGTCTGAGATAATTATATATCATGACTTACCTTTTAAGTATGTTGAATACGAAAATGTAAGAGAAAGAGATAGATTTTTTAACTCTGATGTTCAGCATATCTATAGACAAACTGCTGAATCAGATGTTTACAAGAGATATGAGATAGAAAAAGCTAAGTTGATAGAGGTTGTGGCGAATCACAAGGGTAGAGTGTGTTTTACAGCAGATTTGTGGACTGCTCGTAGTGTTGTGATGGGATATGTATGTATTACTGTGCATTATAATGATGAGAATTGGAGGTTGAATAATAAGATTTTAGCATTTTGTAATCTTAAATTTCCTCATAGTGGTGAAGCGATTGCTAAGTCTGTTTATGATTGCTTAAAGGGTTGGGGACTGGAGAAGAAAGTATTTACTATCACCCTAGATAATGCTAAAGACAATGATAGTATGCTAAATATTCTTAAGCATCATCTTCTAAGTAGCAATGGGCTGTTGTGTAATGGAAAGTTCATGCCTATTAGATGCTCTGCACATATTCTGAATCTGATTGTGAAAGCAGGATTAGATTTAGCCACAAGTCTGATAGAGAATATAAGAGAGAGTGTAAAGTTTATAAAAGCATCCGAGTCAAGGAAACACTCTTTTCCTCTCTGCGTTGAGAGTGCTCGGATCACAAGTAGTGCAGGTTTGTCTTTAGATGTCTCTACAAGGTGGAATTCAACATATGAAATGTTGGCGAGGGCTTTAAAATTCAGAGAGGCATTTGCTACTCTGAATCTGTATGAAAGAGGTTACAAATCGCTGCCTTCAGAAGCTGAGTGGGAACGTGGAGTAAAGATATGTGACTTGCTGAAGCCCTTTAATACCATTAGTACTTACTTTTCAGGAGTAAAATATCCAACCGCCGGTGTCTACTTCATTCAGGTGTGGAAGGTCGAGATGATGTTGAAGAAGTATTCTGATTGTGAAGATGATGTTGACCTGAGTACAATGGTTAGGGCAATGCAAAAGAAGTTTGTAAAGTATTGGAATCAGTACAATGTGATTCTAGCTATGGCGGCTGCTCTAGATCCTAGGTTGAAACTGGATATACTTCGATCAGCTTATGAAAAGATTGATCCAAGGACTTATGAGGCAAAGGTTCAAGTTGTTAGGGACAACCTTGTTTCACTCTATGAGGAATATCATAAATCAGCAAATCCTTCAAGGTTTTCTGCATCATTAACTCCTCATGAGCTTCTCACAGAGTCACCCCTGGAGGATGATATGGATGGTGTAAGTTCTTCAAACTCTTCTCATTAATTCTCGTTTAAAAAAAAATAGAAAGTTCTCTCACTGGTTTGTGTGGTTTTGTATATAACAGGATCTCTTTGAGCTTGAAAATTGCCTCAGGTCTAGTTCAAGAAATGCCAAATCAAATCTGGAAACTTATTTGGATGTTGAACCAAGACAAGAGATGAAGACTTTTGAAGACATAGAAGTTCTGAGTTTTTGGAAAGAAAATCAGCATCGATATGGTGATCTAGCATCAATTGCATCTGATATACTGAGCATACCCATCACTACAGTGCCAGCCGAGTCAGCATTCAGTGTTGGAGGAAGAGTTTTGACTCCTTTTAGAAACCGGCTCCTGCCCAAAAATGTGCAAGCACTAATTGCTACTCGAAACTGGCTAAGAGGATTTGCAGATTTTGAAGGTAAAAGTTCCATTATTAATTTACAGAAATGATTTCTTATGTTGTGTAACTAACTTGTATTCATTAACTTACAGAATATATTGAAGAATTTTTGATGAAGATGATGATGAATCTGCAAATAGTAACTCTGAAGTTGGAGATTCTAGCGCATGAAGGTAATAAATCTTTAGTGTAACTTGTATGAGTTGTGTACTTGTGTGTGCTTGCTTCTGGTTTTGTGATTGTGTTTGCTTCTGGTTTTGTGATCTAGTTGCTTGCTTCTGGTTTTGCGATCTAGTGTGTGCTTCTGGTTTTGTGATCTAGTTGCTAGCAATCGTTGAAACTACTAGACTTGAGATCTTGATAGGATGATTACACGTGAGGGCAGGACATATTATTAGCTGGAAAGGGTTTTGTAGTTGTTTGATAAATTTCCCTGCCCTAAGGCTGGAAAGTTGCCATAAGCCTTAGTTATGTTGTTTGATAAATTTTATCAGTGTTTCAAAGGGTTTGTCAGCTAATGATAATGTGTAGCACATTGAGCGGAACAAGCCATTTTCTGTTTGATGCGATTTTGCAGTGTTCTCTAAGTACAAATCTGTTTTTCAGTATTTTCAAAGCCGCTGACTCTTTGTCTTGTCTGTCTCTTTTACGAGTTTTTTGTCTGTCTTAATATGATCTTAAAGCATGAACTAGTTGTATGTGTTGTGTACTTGTGTTGTATGATAATTGCTTGTGTCTGTTTACGCATCAAATATTGAATATTGTGCTCTTGATTGGTTTGTGTTTAACAGATTGTGCTCTTGTAGCTTCTCCGTGCTTTCATCATTGATCAATGAGGAGCAAAAGATTGTGAAGTAAGTCTTGAAGCTCCAAAATGCCAAGGAAAAGATAGCTTATTTGCTTTATGTTTGTGTTCTCAAGCTTTTACAAACTTGTTTTTACAGATTATGGATTCAATGTGTTTTTTTAACAAGCTTCACCCGAATCAAAAAACTTATGAAACTTTTACTTTTTTCCTTAGCTCAATCTGTAGTCATTGTTTTTTACAATTTTTATGGTGTTGTTACAAATGTGTTTACATTGAAAAAAGTATAAAGGGCTTTTAGGGTTAAGAAGGGTTAAGCCCTACATTTAGGGTTAGGGTTCATTTAGGGTTGGGCTTAAGTTAATTAGGGTTGGGTTGGGCTGGACTACCCAATACAACATCCCTACCAGTGATCATGGTGCAGCTTAATGGACAGTTTCAAGGTCAGATTGGAATGATCTAGGAGGTTCTAGATAGAGAGAGGAGAAGATGTGTTGGTACAACAGCACGTGGAGGATCCAAATCTCATCAGGAGACACTCCAATACTCAGTTAAAGTCGTGGGTCATCATAAAGAAGGAGGGGAAGGCCAAGAAGAACCAGCTTGTTGGTTTATTTCCTTTATTTGTAATTTCAGTTTTTGTAAACCAAGTTGTAATAGGATTAGGAGTGATAAACCAATTTCGAATTGGATAGGTTTAGAATTTAGTAAACCAATTTCAATTAGGATTAGGATTTTTATTAACCCATACTGGTTTAGGATTAGGTTTTCTATTTTCTGCTTTAAGAACTTGTACCCACGTTTTGGCATTAAAATCAAGCAAGCAATAAACTTTTTTTGTTGTTTCTTCTCTAAGGAGATCTGGTTACTTTGTTCTATAATGAACACTTTCCATTGTTAAGGAGGTTGATCTTCTGTGGGAATCATCCTAGACATCAAGCAGGACGCCCCTGTGTCTCAAGAGTAGCAAAACAGCTTCTGAGCAATCCATAGCTCTTTAGAAAAGGCCATCATCATCATCTATCATACACCCACGTCCCCTTCAAGTGATCCAGGAAGAGACAGCCATTCCAGGGCCGTACCAAGTGGTATCAGAGCCGCTTGAAGGTTAGGATTTTTTTTCTTACTCTGAAATCACGTGATCTATCAGTTACCAAACATATATTCCATGTATTCTTATGGAATCAAGAGAAAGCATGAGCAGAAGGTTGCGAGAAAAGCAACAAGCGAGTTGTTTCAGGAAGGGAAAGGATATAATAAGAAAGCTGAGCTGAGCAGTGATTATGAGCACGTACAGGAGGCAAGCAAGAGGAAAAAACATGCTTATTTGCATGGCCAACAATTCCAAGATGACTTGAGTGTTGGAATAATGAAAGAAAGAGAAGAAGAAGAAGCAAGCTAGATTAAGGTTCAAACCGGTACATAAAAGTAGGAAGATTTGAAGCTGTCTACAGTTCATCAAAAACCTAACCAGACTTGATTTGCAAGGCAAGGAGTGAGTTGGGAAGACCTTGTGGACGTGGATGAAGTTCTAGAAGTCAAGGAAATTCAGTTTAAATGCAATTGAAACAATCTGGTTTGATTTAAGCAAGATGAAGTCACATGGGGTCCATAAGGAGTTGTGTAGACATGTCATTGTCACCAAGGAAGGCTGTGCCTCTCCTCCTGTCCCTTTCACCTCCTCTGGACATGCCAGTCTGTCTACAAGAGCCTGCTCTACACAAGTCTGTCCAGCTAGTTCTGAATCATCTTTCCATACAATATTATTTGGTTAGTTTACCTCTTATATTGTTAGTTTAATGTGTTTGTAGTCTTGTGAGTTGTTTGTGTCTTGGGTATAAAGCCCCCACATGTAACCCACGAAATCTCTAAGGAGAAATGAACCAACTCCTTCACTTATTCTCTGGTTCACACACTCTGAAAGACTCTTCCCTCTCTGGTCCACACAATCTCTCATGCTCTCATACTCTTTGAAGTGATAAGTTAACTCTTTCCTTTAACAAATCTCTGGTTACTTTATTCTCTCAATCTCTTATTCTCACAAACTCTCAAATACTCTCACTCATAATTTCGTCAATCCTTCATTGTCTCTGGTCCATACTAAACCAGAAGATCACAAACACTCTCCATAATCCCATCATTCTCACTTAAACTCTCAAAATCACCCTCTCTTTGATTCTCGGTCTTTTCTGGTCCAAACTAAACCGGAAGCTTATTCTCTTCACCAAAATCATTCTCCATTTCATTTCACCATTTTCTCTCTATTCTCTTCTCACATTGAGAAGAAATTTTCTTAAAGCTTTTGAGGGTTTGATAGTTGTTGTACCAACAAAGCCAGATCGTGAGCCACTGAAACCTTCTGATCTAAATCCACCTGAGGAAGCACGAGCTGGAGAAGCAAAGAAAGTTGTTTGGATCAGTTTGGGTCGTGGTCTAATCTACCTTTAAAACAGGCTGAGGAAGAAGAGGAGATTAAGTCGAAACCGGCAATTTCTTTTCAGGAACAACACTTGGATGATAAAATGAAACAAGAGGAGAGATCAACAATTATGTGTGTTCAAGTGCCTGGTAAAAACCAAGCTGAAGTAGGAGTAGTTAATGGATCATCTAGAGCTACTGATTTAGTGCTTGCAAATTTGGTTGATCAAGGTGATGCTGAAACTGTCTCTTCTTATCAACTAGCCAAACCTGTTGTCTGGGTTCAGAGACATCTCGTGGATCATCTAAGGTTTGTCAAGGGTCTGCAACAAGTTTTTTTGAACCAGGAGGAAGTTTGTTTGTGTTTGAAAGAAGTAATAACATTCTGGTCCAGAAAGCAGCTGCATTCAAGCTTGATTTGCAGAGTTCATTCACTCTTGGAAAACAAGGTTTGTCAAGGGTCTGCAACAAGTTGTTTTTGAACCATGAGGAAGTTTGTTTGTGTTTGATAGAAGTAATAACATTCTGCTCCAGAGAGCAGCTGCATTCAATCTTGATTTGCAGAGTTCATTCACTCTTGGAAAACAAGATTCGTGGTCAAATCCTTTTAAAGTGAGAGAGGATGGAATGATCCAAATCAGCTGCAGTGGCAATATAGGAGAGTTGGGAGGCAACACGTGGCTGATCAGGTCCATAACTGATCTGAACAAGTTCAGAAGAGCATATCAGGAACTAGTTGTGGTTAAAGAGAAGCCAAAACTGGAGGATGAGTATGGAGACCAATGTACACGACCACCTGACCAGAAGAAGATGAAACTGAGAGTACATAGTCCCATGTCAATGAGCAGGACACTTGTAGGATCATCCTGGTGTAAAGCAGTCAGCTTCAAACTCAACCAAGTGAAGGAATCATATGCTTTAAAAGCCACATACACTAAGAAAAGTTCCAAGTTGTCGCTGAGACATGAAAAAGGATTCCAGAGCTTTGTATTTGACTCTGGAAAGACTGGAGAGGTGATGATATTTCTTATTGTCAGGTCATGCACTTTTGAGTTGAATGATCAACGTTCTATCCTCATACAGAGCTTGGATTTGAGTACAAATCCTTTTAAAGGAAGAGGGGATGGTGCAATCCTGTTAAGGCTTAAACTCAATGGATTGAAAACAATGTATGGGTCAGCTATACCAGTGATCATGGTGCAGCTTAATGGACAGTTTCAAGGTCTCATTGGAATGATCTATGAGGTTCTAGATAGAGAGAGGAGAAGATGTGTTGGTACAACAGCACGTGGAGGATCCAAATCTCATCAGGAGACACTCCAATACTCAGTTAAAGTCGTGGATTATCATAAAGAAGGAGGGGAAGGCCAAGAAGAACCAGCTTGTTGGTTTATTTCCTTTATTTGTAATTTCAGGTTTTGTAAACCAAGTTCTAATAGGATTAGGAGTAATAAACCAATTTCGAATTCGATTAGATTTAGAATTTAGTAAACCAATTTCAATTAGGATTAGGATTTATATTAAACCATACTGGTTTAGGATTAAGATTTTTATTAAACCATACTGGTTTAGGATTAGGTTTTCTATTTTTGCTTTAAGAACTTGTACCCACGTTTTTGCATTAAAATTAAGCAAGAAATAAACTTATTTTTGTCATTTTTTCTCTGAGGATATCTGGTTACTTTGTTCTATAATGAACACTTTCCATTGTTAAGGAGGTTGATCTTCTGTGGGAATCATCCTAGACATCAAGCAGGATGCCCGTGTGTCTCTGGAGTAGCAAAACAGCTTCTGAGAAATCCATAGCTCTTTAGCAAAGTCCATCACCATCATCTATCATACACCCACGCCCCCTTCAAATGATCTAGGGAGAGACAGCCATTCCAGGTCTGTACCAGGTTTGTAGAAGAAGAGAGGATCAGATTGGCATCTTGGAAAGCATCTGCGAGATGCTGCTTGTGTTGACCGTTTGTGGATAAGGTTTAGGCCTTTACAGGCTGGAAAACAAGGGAAGCTTGGACTATGAACCTAGACTGATCATTGTAAAGGTTCAGAGACCTTGGTGGCTGATTCTCAGCCTAGTTACTCCTTGGCGAGCCAGACTGTCCCAAATCGTGTGAAGAACCTGGTCCATTCATTTCAAATCATCCTTTGACTCCACATGCTTGCTCTGATATTTTTTGTAAACCCTAGAGTAGCTCTTTATCTATTTATACTCTTGTAATGTCAATGGTAATAATCAAGTTGAGAGTTTCTCCTCTTCATAGTCTCTTAGTTTATATTACTCTCTATTCTCTAATCTTTGATTCCTTAGTCTCTTAATCTCTCATATACTCTCTCACTCTTTCTATTCTCTCACGAAACTCTCATCACTCTCATCAGTCTCTCTTCCATTCTCATTAAGTCTCATACTTAACATCTCCATACTTGTTCATCATTACTCAAGCACTTGTACTCTGAAAACTTTCATGGTATCAGAGCCAGGTTGCTCAGTCTCCTGGTGAAGCTTTCGTTTCAGTCACAAGCTCAAATGTTCTCTCCTTTACAAATCCAGTTCATCCGGATCTAAAGACCTCACCTTTGAAGACAAAGAAGACAGTTTAGCTCATATCTGACCTCAAGATGGAGTCCTCTAGAGCTATTGTCATTCCGGTCATCCACAAAGGTCCCAACTACCTTCTCTGGTCACGCCTGGGGAAGACGGCCCTTGGTGGAAAGGGGTTATTGAGCCATTGCATCTCAGGTGCTCCAAACTCCTCCAAAGTTGTCGCCTCTGAAGAGAGTTCATCCAGTGGTGATATCGGTTCTCTTACTTTCTCGGAAGAGAAGTGGCAGCAAGATGACTACCTGGTCGTGACCTTTCTCCAAAGCTCCTTAGAAAGATCTATCCTTGAAGCCTACTCATACTATGAGAGTGCTAAAGAGCTTTGGGAAACCTTAAACAAGATCTATGGTAACATCTCTAACCTCAGCCGAGTCTTTGAAATCAAGAGACCCATCAACAACCTGTCCCAAGAGAATGAGGAGTTCACGGTTCATCTGGGAAAGTTCAGAGCCCTTTGGTCTTAACTAGATATGCTGAGACCTCAATCTATTGACCCAAAGGTGGTGAATGAAAGAAGCGAGCAAGACAAGGTGTTTTGTCTGCTCTTGACCCTCATTCCTACCTTCAATGACCTTATCAAGCATATCCTAAGGTCTGAGAAGCTTCCCACGCTTGAAGAGGTGTGTTCCCAAGTCCAAAGGGAGGAAGGTTCACAGGGATTGTTTGAAGTAAAGGAGAGTCCTCTCCTTGCATCACATTCTGAAGCAGATCCTCAGTCCAACAAGGTGGCTTACAAGAGGGAGGACAGGAGGGGTCTTAAGTGCGAACACTGCAGGAGGGATGGAAACACCAAGGAGAGGTGTTGGGTGCTTAACCCACATCTCAAACCTGCCAATTTCATATGAGCCGTGTCCAAGGAGGTTCAAGGAATCAGCTCAGATTCCTTGGGTTGTAGTCAAACCTCCTAAACCCTTAATAAGAGCTTGTGTCTTTGTTTTAGTTGTGCATTTGAGTGGTGTTTGTGTCCCAGGATCTCCTGGCTTGTCCTTTGCTTTATAGTGTGTTCCTGGTCGCTTTTGTCATAGCTTATCCATCATAGTTGTCTTGAAACATTTAGAAATCTGTCTAAGCTCTTGCCTCATGGTTTTGATAATCTGTTTTGCATAAGCATGTCTCATTCTGTCTAAGTTCAATCCGGATGCATAATGGTTCTAATGCCTTTTGTTTAATCCATCAATGTTTATCTTGCATCATTTAGAAGTTGTCTAAGTTGCTTGCATCACTCGACGAGTCAGTCCACAAACTACAGGAAGTGTAGTGTGATTGAGTGTGAAATGAGAGGATAATGCCATTTTATGATACCACTTGGTGAAAGTAAATGAAGAACAGTAAAGAACATGCTCAAGAACAGAGAGAAATATGAGTTTGAATCCAAGAGAGAGAGAGAGAGTGAATTTCGTATGCAAGAGAGAAAGAGAGAGAAGGAACTCTTTTCCTTGATTAGAATAAGTGTGAGGATACAAATATAAAGACGCAAGATGCTTAAGACAGAAACAAGAGAAATAATCAACAAATGTTCTGCTGTGTTCTACTCAAGGCACTGAAAGTGACTTGTCTTCACAGTTGGAGCAGAGAGAAAAAGTGAAACATGTGACTTCTCCTTATTTTATTCATTCCTCTTGTTCCCATAATATCTCCAATGGTCTTCTCCTCTTTCTGATTTCGACCAAGGTGAGTTTAAACTTGCCTTGACTCTGAAGACACGTTAGGTTAGTCTTGGGTGACCTGGGAAGCAAGTGTTGTACGGACATACTTGCATTCCAAGTCAGCTCGGATTTGTGAAATCTTGAGTAGAATCTGAGTAGAATAAGAAAGAAAGAAGAGATTGAGAAGATTTGAGACTAAAGGAAGAGACTTTGAGAGATTTGAATCTAAGAACCCATTTCGGTTGAACCGAGAGACTAAAGAGAATAAGAGAAAAGGAAATGAGTTGCTTGACT
This sequence comes from Moricandia arvensis, assembly GCA_905132765.1. Lineage (NCBI taxonomy): Eukaryota > Viridiplantae > Streptophyta > Magnoliopsida > Brassicales > Brassicaceae > Moricandia > Moricandia arvensis. The sequence goes on from CAJHQP010000697.1 coordinate 13,776, forward strand.
AATTAATACTCGACGAGAGGGTTACAATGTATAGAGTAAAGCTTAGGGCAACAAAGGGATACGGTTACATCAGATAGAAGACTAAGCATGTGGAGTCAAGGCTCGTTTAGGCGCCTAATTCAAATGCTTGGACAAGAAGCTTCACACGTGAGATGCCAAAGGAATCTTGACCAGATGTTCTTCCTTTCTTAGCCACATGAGCCAGCCTGTCCACAGCTCTTCCTTTTGGTCTTCCTTATCCACGAACCAAGCTTGGGTCGGGGTTGTAAATGGTAAATGTAACTTTTGGTCGAGTTACATTTACCTCGGGTAACTTTCGACCAAGTTTACCCGTGTCGACCATTGTACGACCTTGTACAGCCAAACTGTACGGACTTGTACGAACACCCCGTTTCCAAACCTTCTCCATTCCTCTAATCTTTCTCTATCAAGTGAACCCCTCTTGTTCAACACTCCCCCTCAAGCTTGACCATGTGGAACAAGTCAAGCTTGGAATGCCATGAGATCTCCCTTATTAAAAACCTTGTCAAAGAAAACCCTCCTTAGGGATAAAACCTCAACAAGGAAAAGAGTAAAGACCCCATGGCATGGGGATCAACCTCGTTTGGTGAGGGTTAAGAGTCCAAGTCTGGTATGGATGGACTCTATACTTTTCTGCCTGGCTGCCTTGGTGAAGACATAGGCTAACTGATCTTCACTTCTGGTAAAGCAAGATACGATGTTTCCGGATACAATCATCTGCCTCACCTTATGGCAGTCAACTTCAATATGCTTCGTCCTTTCATGGAACACCGAGTTGGAGGCAATGTGAATGGCTGCCTGGTTGTCATAATGCATGGTCATAGGTGTGGTTTTCTCAATCCCCAAGTGCTTCAGTATACCTTTGATCCAAACCAGCTCATTTGTGAGCTTCAACATTGCTCTATACTCAGCTTCAGCACTTGAGCAAGAGACCACTTCTGCTTCTTGCTCTTCCAAGTGACTAGATTCCCACCAATGAAGGTGCAATATCCAGTAGTTGACTTCCTATCCATCCGGTCTCCAGCCCAATCCGCATCACAATACCCCACCACTTCAGTGCTCTTGTTGCATCCCATCCAGACTCCTTGATCTGGTGATCCATTCAGGTACATGAGGAGACGGTTCACCATGTTCCATTGATGTTCCCTTGGTCCTTGCATATGTTGACTTACCTGGTTGACAGCAAAACATATATCAGGTCGTGTAATGGTTAGGTGAATCAACTTACCAACAAGCTTTCGATAAAGCTTGGCATCTTGGAATGGTGGACTGTCTTTGATCTTCCCCTCACGAGGAACCTTGTATCCATCCTCCAAAGGTGTTTTGAATGTCTTCCCTCCTTGTATACCTGCATCTTTCAAAATATCAAGTGTATACTTCCTTTGAGATAAGAATAAACCTTCCTTGGATCTACATATCTCTATTCCAAGAAAGTATTTCATCTCTCCTAAGTCTTCTATTTCAAATACAGATTTTAAATAATCTTTGGTGGTTTGGATACCTTCTTTGTCACTTCCAGTGATGATGATATCATCAACATACACTAGAAGGACAATAATACCTGATGGAGTGGTGAGGGTGAAGAGAGTGTGGTCTAGTTTGGATTTCTTGAAGTCTTTCCCATTCAAGGTTGTGCTCAACTTGTTGTACCAAGCCCTCGGTGACTGCTTGAGGCCATAGATAGCTTTCTTCAGACTTAGAACATTCCCTTCCTTGACCAACTGCTCTAACCCCTGTGGAGGATACATGTAGACCTCATCTTCAAGTTCCCCTTGAAGAAATGCATTCTTCACATCCATCTGCCAAAGTCCCCACTCAAGGTTGATTGCTACTGAAAGAACTATCCTGATTGTGTGGAGTTTTGCAACCGGGGCAAAAGTATCCAAGTAGTCTTCACCATAAATTTCGGTAAACCCTCTTGCCACCAGACGAGTCTTTCTTCTATCTATCTTTCCATTGGCAAGGTATTTGATCGTGAAGATCCACCTACTTGACACAGCCTTATTTCCTCTTGGTAATTCACTCTCATACCAAGTATCATTCTTGATCATTGCAGTTGCTTCAGCTCCTACTGACTCTCTCCATTCTTTGTCCTTCATTGCTTCCTCATAAGACCGTGGAATGTAGCTATCATCCAGGTTCATCATGAAGACAAAATGCTCTTCAGGATAATGGGCGAGTGAGCAAGAAGCTTGAGCAGGGTGTTCAACAGCCTGAGCATTGTAATATACTCTAGTGTTTACCCAGTTTGTTGGTGGATTCCTGATCCGAGTGCTCCTCCTTAGTTAATGTTCAACAGACGGTTCTTGATTTTGGTTCTGATCATCTTCATTTTGCACTGATCCTTCTTCCTCTTCATTCACCATGTCTTCCTCTTGTTCCACACTTTGATCATGCGAACCAGAGTCTTCTCCAACTTCCTTTGGTCTTCTGGTTCATTTCCCCCCTCATGGTCAAAGTGGGGAGCTTGTTCTCCTTCATTGGTGGGGGGACCTTGTTGTCCTCCTCCAGCCTTAGGATCTTGGGAGAGATTGATCCCAAGGCTCTCTAGTATAATCCTTAAGTTAGCCGCCTTGTCGGATGCAAAATCTTTAACTCTGCCTGATTCTTCTCTTCATAATACCCCCTTTCCTCAATGAACTTCACCTCCCTTGATACCAACACTCTTCTGGTTACAGGATCATAACACTTATACCCTTTCTGAGTTGGTGAGTATCCTATGAACATCCCTTTAGTGCTCTTTGCCTCTAGCTTGTTCCTCAATTCCCCTGGTCTAAGAACATAACATAGGCAACCAAAGACCCGAAGGTAATCCAAAGTTGGTCTATGCTTGTTCAAGACCTCAAATGGGGACTGGTTGTCCAGGATCCTCGTTGATGTTCTGTTAATGAGATAGCAAGTTGTAGATACTGCATCACTCCAAAATCTTTTGGGGACATTCGCCTGAAACATCATGGACCGGGCAACCTCCATAAGGTGTCTATTCTTCCTCTCGGCCACTCCATTCTGTTGAGGGTATAGGGGCAACTTGTTTGGTGAAGTATACCATGATGGGATAGTTGATGCTTGAATGCTTGGCTAGTATACTCCCCTCCATTATCTGATCTAAAAATTTTCAACTTGGCATTAACCTGGTTAGTCACATAGTTTTGAAAATTTCTAAATGCATCAAGCACCCTATCTTTAGATGGGATCAATGTTATCCAGGTGTATTTCGACTTCTCATCCATGAATGTTACAAAATACTTGTGATTCTCCCTAGACAAACAAGGTGCAGTCCAAACATCAGAGTGAATCAAATCAAAGCAATGTTCATGGATGGTTGTGGATTTAGGAAACACGGTCTTACAATGCTTGCCTAAAATACAAGCTTCACAATCACTATTCTCAAACACAACACCTGGAACCATTAATTTTAAAGCTCTAACATGAGGGTGTCCTAGTCTAGCATGCCACAAAGCATTCTTATTTAAAACAGAAGCAGGAACATAAGTAAACGAGCAATTATGATCAGGCACAAAACTAAGCTCTTCAAGTATATAAAGGTCTCCTTTGGTTACTCCTAGCCCAATCAACCGTTTGCTCTCAATATCCTGAAACTTCACATCATTAGGACTAACGATAACATTGCAATGCATGCCAGTGGTACACTTCTTAACTGAAAGAAGATTTGAAGTAAACTCAGGCATATAGAAAGCTTTAGATTCTTTATCAAATAATTTCAACTTGCCTACACCTCTTATTGGTATCCTATCCCCATTAGCAATCATTACATGTCCATGCGCAGGTTCAATATCTCTAATAAGACTAGTATCACTAATCATATGATGAGATGCACCTGAATCAACTATCAAAGGTTTAGACATGTTATGAGCATTATGAGATTGACCAAGGATCCTAGAATGGGTGTAGGCACTAACTGGTTCAACATTATAGCAATCCTATATGCTCCAAATGAGTATCCACTAACATTACCAAGATTGTTACCATTATCCTTAAGCATTTTGATGAGGGCATCCATCTCTGATCGGCGGATGAACTCATGCTCATTGAGTCGTGGTTGATGGGTAGTGTAAGTCACCAATGCCTTGTTCTCACCACCTTCACGCCCTTCTATCTCATTGGCCCGGTTAGAAGTTCCAGCTCCAGCTTGATCACTTGTACCATAGGTGACATTTGAACGAGCCTCCCTTTCCTTCATGAACTTGGCCGGCTTGATGTGAGGATGGAGAATCCATCAATGACTCTTCTTGTGTCCATGCCTATTGCAATGGTCACAGTTTCCTCCAAACTTCCTTTCTTCATAGTTTCCAGTGAACCTCCGGTCTTCATACTTGTGAGCTTTGTTGGCTTGAGTAACCTCGGCTTGATTGGCAAGAGTAAGCTCCCCATTCCCTCCAAAGAGTCCCAAGAACCCTTGTTCCTTCTGGATCTGAGCACAAACATCTTCAAGAGTTGGGAGCTTCTCGGACCTAAGGATGTGCTTAATGAGATCGTTGTAGGTAGCATTGAGAGTGAGCAATAGGCCAAAGACCTTGTCTTGTTCACAGCTCTCATTAAGCTCATCTGGATCACTAGTACTCGGCCTCAACATCTAAAGCTCTTACCATAAAGCACTAAACTTTCCCAAGTGTTTAGTGAACTACATGTCTTCTTGAGCTAGGTTGTTGATAGATCTCTTTATCTCAAACACTCGTGTGAGGTTTGAGATGTTTCCATACACCTTTTGAAGTGTATCCCATAGATCTTTAGCCTTCTCACAGTAGTTGTAGGCCTCCAAGATCGATGGATCCAGTGAGCTCTGGAGGATGGACATCACCAGATTATCCTCGTGGATCCACTTCAGTTCATCACAAACCACCACTTCTTTGTCGCCTTCCTGAGTAATGAGCTTAGGAGCTTCGTCTTCAAGGACATGGTTCCAAAGGCCCTTACTTCCCACGGATGTCTTCACCACACGAGACCAAAGAAGGTGGTTTCCACCTTTGAGAGTAACCGGAATGATAGTAGTCTTCATGTTCTCCATTTCGAATCAAAAGAGTGAAACTTGCACTTTATGAACAGAAAGGTTGAGACTTTGAACAAAACAGATCAAACAAACCCATATTCAAGTGAACCTGGCTCTGATACCTTGAAATCTTGAGTAGAATCTGAGTAGGATAAGAAAGAAAGAAGAGATCGAGATGATTTGAGACTAAAGGAAGAGACTTTGATAGATTTGAATCTAAGAACCCATTTTGGATGAACCGAGAGACTAGAGAGAATACGAGAAAAGGAAATGAGTTGCTTGATTGATTAATACTCGACGAGAGGGTTACAATATATAGAGTAAAGCTTAGGGCAACAAAGGGATAAGGTTACAACGGATAGAAGACTAAGCATGTGGAGTCAAGGCTCGTTTAGGCGCCTAATTGAAATGCTTGGACGAGAAGCTTCCCACGTGAGATGCCAAAGGAATCTTGACCAGATACTCTTTCTTTCGTAGCCACATAAGCCAGCCTGTACACAGCTCTTCCTTTTGGTCTTCCTTATCCGCGAACCAAGCTTGAGTCGGGGTGGTAAATGGTAAATGTAACTTTTGGTCGAGTTATATTTACCTCGGGTAACTTTCGACCAAGTTTACCCGGGTCAACCATTGTACGGCCTTGTACGGCCAAACTGTACGGACTTGTACGGACACCCCGATTCCAAACTTTCTCCATTCCTCTAATCTTTCTCTACCAAGTGAACCCCTCTTGTTCAACAATTTGTTGCTTCTTCTTCAAGTGATTCCAGATCCTCTCTTCTCCTTTTCTATTTATTTCCTTTGTCAATACTCCCCTTCAAGCTTAGCCATACATCATGGTTAAGATTCCATGAAGACATCCCTCATTAAAACCTTCGTGTGCAAAACCCAATGGGATAAAAACACACAAAGGAAAAAGAGTAGATGCTTCATCGCTAAGAGGATCATGATCTGGACAAGTCTATGAGTCCCAACATTGGATGGATGGACTCACAAACTTTGGTGTTTGCTCCCTTGGTGAATATATCTGCTAGCTGATCTTCACTCCTTGTGTAGCAAGGTAATATGATCTGGTTCCCCACAGCTTGTCTCACTTTGTGACAATCCACCCTCAATGTGCATTGTCCTCTCATGAAACACATAGTTTGAGGCTATATGGATAGCTGCCTGATTATCACAATGCATTGTGATTGGTGATGTTGTCTTTATGCCCAAGTCTCTAAGCAGGTTCCTGATCCAGATGAGCTCACTTGTAAGCTTCCTCATTGCTCTATACTCTGCCTCAGCGCTTGAACATGATACAACCTTTTGCTTCTTGCTCTTCCAAGTGGCTAGGTTGCCTCCAACGAAAGTACAATAGCCTGTTGTAGACCTCCTGTCTACTCTATCACCATCCCAATCTGCATCACAATATCCCACAATTTCTGTGCTCTTGTTGCATCCCATCCATACACCCTGGCCTTAATATTCCCTTAGATACCTCAAGATCCTTTCCACCATATTCCAGTAATGAACTTTAGGGTCTTGCATATGCTGGCTGACTTGATTCATAGCAAAGCAGACATCTGGTCTTGTAATGGTTAAGTACATTAGTTTTCCAACCATTTTCCTATAGAGCTTGACATCTTCAAACAATCCATCTTCCATCTCCCCCTCACGCAATACTTTGTATCCTTCTTCAAGAGGAGTTTTGGCTACTCTTCCTCCAAGCTTTCATGCCTCATTCAAAAGATCAAGTGTGTACTTCCTTTGAGACAAGAAAAGCCCTTCTTTAGAGCGGCATATTTCAATCCCTAGGAAGTACTTTAGCTCACCCAAATCGGCATATATCAAATGCAGATTTAAGAAAAACCTTAGTTGAGGTGATACCTTCCTTGTCATTTCCAGTGATAATTATATAGACATAGATCAGGATACCCACAATCCCTTTCTGTCCTGAGAGTGTGAACAGAGTATGGTCTGCCTCTGACTTCCTAAACCCTCTTCCATTCAAGGTTGTTCTCAATTTGTGATACCAGGCTCTAGGAGATTGTTTTAATCCATAGATAGCCTTCTTCAACCTCAATACATTTCCTGGTTTTACCATGCTCTCTAAACCAGGAGGAGGATGCATATATACTTCATCTTCTAATTCCCCTAGAAGAAAGGTATTCTTGACATCCATTTGCCATAAATCCCATTTCACGTTGACTGCCAAAGCAACAACAATCCTTATTGTGTGAAGCTTAGCCACTGGAGCAAATGTGTCTAGGTAGTCTTCTCCGTACACCTGAGTGTAGCCCCTTGCTACAAGTCTTGTCTTCTTCCTTTCTGGTTTTACATTTGCTAGATACTTTATGGTGAAGATCAGACGACTTGTCACTGCTTTCTTGCCTTTGGGGAGCTCAGCTTCAAACCATGTATCATTTCTGATCATAGCATTGATCTCATCTTCAACTGAGGTCTCCATTCCTCCAGATCCAATGCCTCTTCATAAGACCTTGGAATGTACTCTTGATCCAGATTACTTATAAAGGCTTGGTGTTCTTGAGGATAGTGTTCCATTGAGCAAGTCGCTTGTATGGAATGAGCTACTGATTGCTGTTGAAGTATACTCTGGTATTCTTCCAATTGGATGGATGATGCTTCACTCTGGTACTTCTCCTCAATGGTTGAATCTGTTGCTCTTCTAGCACTGTCTCTACATGTTCTTCCTGATCTTGATTCTCACTGGAATGATCAACTTCATGTAGTCCATCTTGGTCATGTGCTGTCTCTGAGTCATTCTTTTGTCTTTGTTGTTGTGATTCAGATCCACTGCCCCCATCAGCCACTGGAGTAGGAGAGTGTCTCATTGGTTCCTCATTGTTTGAGGACTGACTGATGCCTAAACTTTCCAAAATGGTTCTCAGGTTGCTTGCCCTATCAGAGGATCCATGTGAGAGGTCCTTAAGGTTTTCCCAACTCCTCTCATCATAATATCCCTTTGATTCCACAAATTTAACATCCCTTGATACCATTACTCTTCTTGATTCTGGTGAGTAGCACTTGTACCCTTTTTTTGTATGAGAATATCCAAGAAACATGGCCTTAACACTCTTCGGGTCTAGCTTGTTTCTCTGTTCACCTGGTGTCAAGACATAGCACACACACCCAAACACACGCAAATGATCAATGGGGGGGGGTTTTACTTTATTCAGTACCTGAAATGGGGAAGTGTCTTGGAGGATTTTGGTTGGGATCCTATTGATTAGATAGCATGCTGCCACTACAGCATCTCCCCAAAATCTCTTAGGTACATTGGTGTGAAACATCATGCTTCTTGCAACCTCCATAAGGTGGCGATTCTTCCTCTCAGCCACTCCATTTTTCTGTGGTGTATATGAGCAGCTTGTTTGATGAATAATCCCATGTTTTGCTAAGTGGTGTTTGAAGGCATGGCTTGTATACTCCCCACCATTATCAGACCTGAAATTTTTTACCTTGGAATTGAAATGGTTAGTTACATAGTTTTGGAAGTTGATAAATGCTTCTAAAACTCTATCTTTGCTTTGAATCAGTGTGAGCCAAGTATACTTAGATTTTTCATCTATGAAAGTATCAAAGTACTTATGATTTTTTCTAGATGCACAGGGTTCTGTCCACACATCAGAGTGTACTAAATCAAAGCAATTCTCATAGATGGTCAATGACTTACGAAAAACAGATTTGCAGTGTTAGCAAGGATACATGCCTCACAAGTTTCATTTTTAAAAGATAGATTATGTAGCATCAATCCTAAGGCTCGAGAATGAGGGTGGCCTAATCTATCATGCCATAACACATCACTAACTAAAACAGAAGCAAAATTAAAAGAACAAGTAGAATCTGAGCTAAGCTTAGTGTCTTCAAGCAAATACATTAGTGTGGAACATCATTGACCTTGCTACTTCCATCAGGTGCCTATTCTTTCTCTCAGCTACTCCATTTTGTTGAATAGTATAAGGACAGCTTGTCTGATGTATGATCCCATGTTGAGCTAGATACTGCTTGAATGCTTGACTTGTGTATTCTCCACCATTATCTGACCTAAGAATCTTGAGTTTGGCATTGAAATGGTTGGAGACATGGGTCTGAATATTCTTGAAAGCTTCAAGCACCCTGTCCTTAGACTGAATCAGTGTCACCCAAGTATACTTAGACTTCTCATCAATGAATGTCACAAAGTATTTGTGATTTTCTCTGGAAAGACAAGGAGCAGTCCACACATCAGAGTGAACAAGGTCAAAGCATTTCTCAGAGGTGGTGCTAGACCTTGGAAAAACTGTCCTACAATCCCTAAGATATATGCTTCACACACATCATTCTCAAACACCACACCAGGAAGCATCAGATTAAAAGCTCTAGCATGGGGATGTCCCAATCTAGCATGCCATGTGTTGTTATCAACTCCAGTAGCTGTACTGATCATGCAGATAGAAGGTTTTGTCTTTTGGAGATGATAGAGTTCATCCTGGCTGTGCCCTCTTCCTATCAACTTCCCTATCTTTAAATCCTGAAACTCAACCTCATCTGGTCTGAATACAACCTGACAACTCAAGTCAACTGTAGCCTTCCTTACTGAAAGCAAATTAGATGTAAACTGAGGCATATATAAGGCAGATGATTCCCTATCAAACAGCCAAAGGTTCCCTATCCCTTCTATCTTAATCTTATCTCCATTTGCTATAATCACATTCCATGAGGCAGGCTTAACATCACTAATCAAACTCCTATCACTAATGATGTGATGGCTAGCTCTGGAATCTTCAATGATGGGTTTAGAGTCAGGAGAATATTTACCAACCTCCTTGGGTGAGATAAGGGCCTTGGCAGCTTTTATAAAGGAATCAAAGTCTCTTCTGGTCACTGGACTATCAGAATTGGTTGCCCTTGCCATACTCCTCCATGTTCCTCCTTCATTAGAATCACCACAGAGTGCTGAATACATGGTTCTTCCTGTAGTTACTTGATCCTCAAACTCCGTGAGCTGAAATGTACTTGGCTGGCTTCCTAGGGAACTTGGAAGCTTCCTTTCTTGAATGATATAACTTATCAGACTATTGCAGGGTGAAGCCAGGTTTAGGAGAAGACTGAAAACTTTGTCTTGCTCATAGACAGCTTGAAGACTCTCCCATAGATTCCCATAAACATTTTGAAGCTTCTCCCATAGACTCTTGGCGGTTCTGAAGTGATAATGATCCGCCAGGATCTGTTCAGACAGAGAGCTGTGTATAATTCCAAGTGTTTGTTGTTCCTCTTGAACCCACTTGTCTTCATGGTTTAGGAAAGTATCTTGACTATTCTCTTGAGCCATCCTCTTTGAAGTTTCAGCCTCCAATATGGCTGTCCCAAACTCCATGACTTCCCAACATAACTCTGGCCACTCTTGACCATAAGAGATAGTTAAGACTCTCTAGGGTCACTGGAATGAGATTCTCCTTCTTCATTTTCTTGGTCGAAATCATCTTTTCCATTTTTGGTAATTTCTGGAGCTGGAAATGATGAACAACTGAAGAACAAAATGAACTTTGCCAAAAATAGAAATGAAACTCAAAGAATTGCGGAAATAAGTGAAATAGTAGAGAGATCTGGGTCTCAAGAGCATACAGCTCTGATACCATGTGAAAATAGAGAGATTTAGTGTCTGGTTTGTGTAGAGAAAATGAAGAACAGCAAGAACATGAGAGAGAGAGAGAGAGAGGGATTTCGCCCAGAATAAGAGAGAGAGAGAGGAAATATATTTCCTTGCTTATTTTTGGTTCTGGATACATCAACAATATAGGCCAACAAAAGTCACAAGTTGACAAAAGAAAAAAACAATAAACAAAGAGCTCCCAAGAAGACAAACTGGCTCAGACAGAAGGGATGATAGTGACATCTCTCCAACCTCTCTCCTCCTTAACCAAAACATGTGATCCTCCTTTGTAGCTTAGTCCCAACGGTCTCATCCATTATTTAAATAGTTCCTGAGTCTTGGGGAAGTCCCCCACGAGATATTTATACTTAGACAGATCAAATACTGGCTTTAGACACCAAGCTAGGTTAAGGGAACCAATCTGTACATGTGTAAGGACCAGACAGTTTTGATTCATCCAAATGTCTCTTGTGATCTCTTCTCACTGTTTATATCTTCATGTCAACACATAACTCCATCTTATTTGTTCTTCATCTCAACAACTTGCCTCCCAAGTCACCCAAGACTAACCTAACGTGTCTTCAGAGTCAAGGCAAGTTTAAACTCACCTTGGTCGACATCAGAAAGAGGAGATGACCGTTGGAGATATTATGGGAACAATAGGAATGAATAAAATAAGGAGAAGACACATGTTCCACTTCTGCTCTCTGCTCCAGCTGTGAGGACAAGTCACTTTCAGTGCCTTGAGCAGAACACAGCAGAACATTTGTTTATTATTTCTCTTGTTTCTGTCTTACGCATCTTGCCTCTTTATATTTGTATCCTTACACTTATTCTAATCAAGGATAAGAGTTCCTTCTCTCTCTTTCTCTCTTGCATACGAAATTCACTCTCTCTCTCTTGGATTCAAACTCATCTTTCTATCTATTCTTGAGCTTGTTGTTTACTTTTCTTCATTTACTTTCACCAAGTGGTATCATACAATGGCATTATCCTCTCATTGCATACTCAATCACACTACACTTCCTGTAGTTTGTGGACTGACTCGTCCAGTGATGATATGCAATGGCCTTTGACCACTATCTTGTCACTTTGGTTTGGTTTGTCACTGCACCACTTTTTTTGTACCTAACATCACCACAACTCAATGCAGAATTAGATCATCCCATTGGGACCAAACCAAGATCATACATCCGGTTTGATCACCAATGCCTCAACAAGCTATGATCTTGGCAAGCTAATCACAGGACCAAGATCAAGCACATTTGAATCTCTAAAGTGCAATGTATGCTTTTAACAATACACATACACTTTAGGCTTTAATTTCATGCAGTAATAGATGAATGCAACACCTTAACAATACTATATGAATGCAATAGGTTCAATCCGAGAGCTACAAGGGACTATGCACACCAGTTCTAATCAAAACCAATGATGCAAGCAACCTAGACAACTTCTAAATGATGCAAGACAAACATTGATGGATTAAACAAAAGGCATTAGAACCATTATGCATCAGATTGAACTTAGACAGAATGAGACATGCTTATGCAAAACAGATTATCAAAACCATGAGGCAAGAGCTTAGAGAGATTTCTAACTGTTTCAAGACAAATATGATGGATAAGCTAAGACAAAAGCGACCAGGAACACACTATAAAGCAAAGGACAAGCCAGGAGATCCTGGGACACAAACACCACTCAAATGCACAACTCAAACAAAGACACAAGCTCTTATTAAGGGTTTAGGAGGTTTTCTTACAACCCAAGGAATCTGAGCTGATTCATTGAACCTCCATGGACACGGCTCATCTGAACTTAGCAGGTTTGAGATGTGGGTTAAGCACCCAACACATCTCCTTGGTGTGTCCATCCCTCTTGCAGTGTTTGCACCTAAGACCCCTCCTGTCCTCCCTCTTGTAAGCCGCCTTGTTGGACTGAGGATCTGCTTCAGAATGTGATGCAAGGAGAGGACTCTCCTTTACTTCAAACAATCCGTGTGAATCTTCCTCCTTTTGGACTTGGGAACACACCTCTTCAAGCGTGGGAAGCTTCTCAAACTTTAGGATATGCTTGATAAGGTCATTGAAGGCAGAACTGAGGGTCAAGAGCAGACCAAACACCTTGTCTTCCTCCCTTCTTTCATTCAACACCTCTGGGACAATAGAATGAGGTCTCAGCATCTCTATTTCAGACCAAAGGCTCTGAACTTTCCCAGATGAACCGTGAACTCCTCATTCTCTAGGGACAGGTTGTTGATGGCTCTCTTGATTTCAAAGACTCGGCTGAGGTTAGAGATGTTACCATAGATCTTGTTTAAGGTTTCCCAAAGCTCTTTAGCACTCTCACAGTATGAGTAGGCTTCAAGGATAGATCTTTCTAAGGAGCTTTGGAGAAAGGTCAAGACCAGGTAGTCATCTTGCTGCCACTTCTCTTCCGAGACAGTAAGAGAACCAGTATCACCACTGGATGAACTCTCTTGAGAGGCAACAACTTTGGAGGACTTTGGAGCACCTGAGATGCAATGGCTCCATAACCCCTTTCTACCAAGGGCTGTCTTCACCAGGCGTGACCAGAGAAGGTAGTTTGGACCTTTGAGGATGACCGGAATGACAATGGGTCTAGAGGACTCCATTTTGAGGTCGGATATGAGCTAAACTCTCTTCTTTATCTTCAAAGGTGAGGTCTTTAGATCCGGATGAACTGGATCTGTAAAGGAGAGAACTTTTGAGCTTGTGACTGAAACGAAAGCTTTACCAGGAGACTGAGCAACCTGGCTCTGATACCGTGAAAGATTTCAGAGAACAAGTGCTTTAGTGATGATGAACAAGTATGGAGATGTTGCGGATAAGACTTAATGAGAATGGAAGAGAGACTGATGAGAGTGAAGAGAGATTCGTGAGAGAATAGAAAGTGTAAGAGAGTATATGAGAGATTAAGAGACTAAGGAATCAGAGATTAGAGAATAGAGAGTATTAGAGACTAAGAGACTATGAAGAGGAGAAACTCTCAACTTGATTATTACCATTGACATTACAAGAGTATAAACAGATAAAGAGCTACTCAAGGGTTTAGAAAAAATATCAGAGCAAGCATGTGGAGTCAAAGGATGATTTGAAATGAATGGACCAGGTTCTTCACACGATTTGGGACAGCCTGGCTCGCCAAGGAGTAACTAGTCTGAGAATCGGCCACCAAGGTCTCTGAACCTGTCCAATGATCAGTCTAGGTTCATAGTCCAAGCTTCCATTCTTTTCCAGCCTGTAAAGGCCTAAACCTTATCCAAAAACGGTCAACACAAGCAGCATCTCGCAGATGCTTTCCAACATGCCAATCTGATCCTCTCTTCTTCTACAAACCATCCGAGACTCCTTCTTCTTCATTCAAGATTCTTCATGACTTGGGATGCAAGGTAGTGCCATGGGGGTGTACGGATTTGGGGTTTTGTCCGTACACTTTGGCCCTATTTTTGCACAAACCCAAAATGTTCCCAAATTGTCGAATATAAATTTTCCCGGGTCGACTCGTCCGTACAGTCCGTACGCCTGTACGGTACGGACCGCCCTAGTTTTGCACATCAACCATTTGCCTCCAAACTACTCCCAAGTCTTCTTTCTCCATTGTAAACCCCTCTTGAACCTTGTTCTAGCTCTGCAAAAGCTTATGGACCCTCCTTAGACCTGGATCAGTCCCTACGTAGGTTTTACCCAAGCTTTGTCATTTAACCCTTACTGAGATGGTTTATCACTTCAGGTTAACATGGAAGACATTCAGAAAATGACCCATAATGTTAGCTAACATGTCCAGCCCATTATTATCAAGTTACAAGACCAAGAAGAATCAAAATCAAGTGGTTTCTTTGCTGCCTAAGAAGAGTGATGAAAATCAGAAATTAAATTGCATGGATAGCCTCTCTCTCTCTTGCATGCAAGGAATGCTTATTTCAAGAACATTCTCTCTCCTTCATGCATGGTTTTGTGATTTCCTAGACAATTAATATCTAGATTTGCTTGCAAGCTTGTTTCCTTATAAATAAGTAATGAAATAAAAGAAGTTGTGAGTTATATTATTGGAAATATTGAGAGTGATTCTCAAACATATTTTTGATCATGGTGAGTAATATCCATTGGTCAAGACTTTTCTGATTGTTGGTGTGTAATATCCTTCAATATAACTCAATCAAACTTGGTGTGTCATATCCGAGGGAGATTGTTATAGGGTATATCAGAAGCCATCCACAACTTCTGTGTGACCTTTCGATCGACGTCCCTTGATCGTCTGTTGCTTTCTGGCTCATTCGGTGTAAGGCTTATCTCTTATCAATTTCAGAGTTTATCCCTTGGGAGGTTTTCATCACTAAGGTGTTAAGTTGAGGTATCTATTTTGGATTGAAGAGAAAGAAGGAAGAGAGGGGAAGGTTTTGGGTCGACCTTGCCCGTACAAGGCCGTACAATCCGTACATGCCGTACAATCCGTACAGGCCGTACAAGGTCGACCAAAAGCACTTGACCAAATTTTACCATCCGGGTAAAAGAAAAGTGACCCGAGGTGATTCTTTGGCGTGGAAACCTTATCCATCCATTGGAAAGGAAGAAGCTCTCCGCGTGGACAGGCTGGCACAAGGCTGGAAAGGATCAGCATCTTGTCAAAGATGCTGATGCCATTTACTTGGCCAAGAAGCCTCCTTTTCAAATAGACGCGCCCCTGGTCGATCTTAGCCATTCCTTTTCTCCCTTTCCTTTCTGAAAACCCTTGTTGATCTCTCTATATATTGTAACCCCTTGAGGATGAATAAAGCATACAGTTCTCTCTAGTTTTTGAGTCTCTAAAATGTTCTCCCTAGTCTTTCATAATCTCTTTTCTCGTTAAGTCTAAATCAAGTCTATTTCTTTCCAAATCCATTCTTAGTCTCTTCCTGGTTACATTTCTGCTAAGATATCCAAAGATCTTATGGTATCAGAGCCAGGTTCATCATGATTTGGGTTTGTTTTGATTGAGTTGAAGAAGATCAAGGTTGAAACTTTTTGAAGATCCAAGGCTGTTCCTTGAAGATCCGGGTAGAAGACTGAAGTTTGAAGCTTGTGTGGTGTAAAAGCTTGAGTCTTTCACGTTCTTACCTTCAAAGACTCAACCTTTTCTCTTGTTTATGGGTTCATCCGTGTTCTAAGGTTTAGATCTACTCGTTTCCAAGCTTTTGAAGTCAAGCTGGTTGTAGATGGATAGTGTCCGTACAACACTTTCCTCCCTAGTCACCCAAGACTAACCTAACGTGTCTTCAGAGTCAAGGCAAGTTTAAACTCACCTAGGTCGACATCAGAAAGAGGAGAAGACCGTTGGAGTTATTATGGGAACAAGAGGAATGAATAAAATAAGGAGAAGTCACATGTTCCACTTCTGCTCTCTGCTCCAGCTGTGAGGACAAGTCACTTTCAGTGCCTTGAGCAGAACACAACAGAACATTTGTTTATTATTTCTCTTGTTTCTGTCTTAGGCATCTTGCCTCTTTATATTTGTATCCTCACACTTATACTAATCAAGGAAAGGAATTCCTTCTCTCTCTTTCTCTCTTGCATACGAAATTCACTCTCTCTCTCTCTCTCTCTCTCTCTCTCTCTCTCTCTCTTGGATTCAAACTCATCTTTCTCTCTGTTCTTGAGCTTGTTCTTCACTGTTATTCATTTACTTTCATGGTATCAAAGAATTAAGCTCCTAAATGATGTGATCATGGAAAGCACCAATGAATGTGATGTGAGCATGGACCAGCTCAACAAGGAAGATGATGTATCTAGGAATGCACCCATGGACAAACCAGCTGATGAAGATGCCTTAGCCATTCCAGGAGGTCCGATGACTCGTTCGTGAACCAAGAAACTAAATTGAGCCATTGGAGGATAAATTAGACTCGTTTGGAAACCAGAAGAAGGTCTTGGACAAAGCTTGATGATCCGAGATAACTTGATCACCTTTCAATCTATCTCCTCATCTTGCTGGTTTAGTACTTAGGTAAAGTACTTGTGTGTGCTCTTTTCCTTGCTCTCGGTTTTGTCCCAAAGAGGTTTTGCGGAGGAAGGTTTTTAACGAGGCCACAACCTGCTTTAACACATCTCCTAGGTACTAATATCGGT
Organism: Moricandia arvensis; assembly: GCA_905132765.1. NCBI lineage: Eukaryota > Viridiplantae > Streptophyta > Magnoliopsida > Brassicales > Brassicaceae > Moricandia > Moricandia arvensis. Next base: position 30,562 of record CAJHQP010000697.1, read on the forward strand.
CCAAGCCTAAGAAAATTACTCTATCTATTTACCTTATGTTATGTTTAATCTATAGCTTTTATGTTATTAAGTTTTCAAAACCTAAGGAGCGTGTTCCTTGGTTTCTATATAAACCCTTGCATCCCTCATTCTAAAATAAGCAGTCTTTTTATCAAAAACCCTTTTCTCTCTTTTCTCTTATCTTTGGAAAAGTTGAAGCTTTGTTGGTGTGTAATATCCAACAGCCTAAGGATCGAGTTCTGAGGTGTGTCATATTCGAAGAATTCAGTCTAGGAGTATCAATGAGACTTTTCGCAGCTTCTTGTGTCACCATTCATCCCACACGCCTTGAAGGATTCGAGTCTTCTGATTCATTCTCGCGAGGATTATCCCTTGATCTCTCTTCCCAGACCCAGAGCCTTCCTAGGATCGTATTACTAAACTTTTCACTTTCTTCCGCAAACACACTCTACTTACTTCACTCTACCTTTCTATCCGAATATTTTCTGGTTTTCTTGAAGAACATCCTTTTATCCAGTGGATATTAGTCTTGTTCTTGCAAGTTTTTGGGCTGTTCTTAACCATTTCTCTTTATTTCTCTTCATTTGTCTTCATTTATTCACCATATAAAGAGATAGTAGCTTGTTTATGCTTGTTTTCTAGCTTTTCCAGTGTTCAAATTTCAAATTTCTACCCAGCACACTCTATTACCCACTTGACAATAACAAGTCGAAATGGAGCAACACAAACAAATCGTCTTTCCAGTCACTCTATAAGGTTTAAACTACCTTCTTTGGTCGAGATTGACCAAGACAGCCCTTGGCGGTAGAGGTCTATGGGAGCACATCACTTCAGGAGAAGCCCCAAGACAAATCACACAAGTAAAAGATGAAGGCAAATGGGTTCAAGAAGATCTCATGGTGCTGTCTGCCTTGCAAGGTTCTCTGTATGGTCCCATAATGAAAGCTTACTCCTACTGTGAGACAGCAAAGGAGTTGTGGGACAACTTACAAAAAGTCTATGGAAACACCTCTAACCTCAGCAGAGTCTTTGAAGTGAAGAGGACAATCAACAACTTGCATCAGGAGGATATATACTTTACCAAACACTTTGGAAAGTTCAGAGCATTTTGGGCTGAACTTGAGATGCTGAGACCAAGCACCACTGATCCAACCATCCTGAATACAAGGCATGAGGAGGACAAAGTATTTGGGTTACTTCTCACTCTTAATCCTACTTTCAATGATGTTATCAAACACATTTTAAGAGCTAAGGAGCTGCCCAGTCTGGATGATGTGTGTGCTCAACTACAGAAAGAACACTACAGGAAAACATGGCATATTCCGACGGCGACACATATCCTCAGAATTTTTCGACTGAATTCCGACTAAATTCTGAGGAAACCAAAAAATCATGTTTCCTCGGAATTTCGTCGGAATTTTCCAACGAAATTCCGAGGAACATTTATTTTGTCAGTATAAACCGAGAAAATTCCAAGGAACCTTATTTCGTTGGTTTTGTCCGACGAAATTCCGAGGAATCTATCCGTTAAAAGAGTCGTTGTGGGTGTTGAATAATTCTGACGAAATTCCGAGGAGTAGTCGGAATTTCGTCGATCTATAAATACAAGCACCCATCACCCTCTTCATTCACTCAATATTTCCTCTTCTCACTCACTTTACACACGAAATATATTCAAAAAACCATGTCTTCTTCAAATTATTATCGTTCTTGGATGGATCGACCTCATATGGATCCAAACACAAGATTTCTTACGGATGATTATCAAGAAGTTATAGCCGAATTCATGGGGCTAATTCAACGACAACCGGAAGCGAAAACGGATATGCTAAGATGTCCTTGCTCTACTTGTAAAAATAAAAAGGTTATAAAAGAGTGGGATGTTTGGACACATCTATATTTGAATTGGTTTACACAAAGTTACAAAATTTGGTATCAACATGGAGAAACTGATTATGAATATGGTAGTACTAGCAAACCTCAGACTGCGGATAGGTTAGAAGAACCAATTAGAACGGATGTAGATTATGGTTTAAGTATTGAGCAGATGGTACATGATCATCTTAGAGAGGAAGAATTACCCAATGCAGAAACTAGGAGATTTTTTGATATGTTGGATGCAGGCAAACAACCTTTGTACAAAGGTTGCAGAGATGGTCATTCGCCTTTATCATCTGCAACAAGATTGATGGGCATTAAAACAGATTATAATTTGGCTGAAGATTGTGTTGATACGATTGCTGAAGTTGTAAAAGGTATTCTACCTGAAGATAATCTAGCTCCGGGTTCATACTACGAGGTTCAGAAACTCGTTGCTGGTCTTGGTTTATCGTATCGGGGAATAGATGTATGCATTGATAATTGAATGATATATTGGAGGGCGGATGAGAACCGGCTTCAGTGCAAATTTTGTGGGACGGCTCGTTATAGAGATACTAGTGGAAGAGTTCCACTGCCATACAAAAGGATGTGGTATTTGCCGTTGACAGAAAGGTTGAAGAGGTTGTATCAGTCTGAACGCACAGCCCAACCAATGAGATGGCATGCGGAGCATTCAATAGATGGTGAGATTAGACATCCTTCAGATGCAAAAGCTTGGAAGCATTTCCAATCAACATATCCAGAATTCGCATATGAGAGAAGAAATGACTACCTTGGATTTTGTACCAATGGTTTTAGCCCATTTGGCAAGCATGGAAGACAATATTCTCTATGGCCAGTCATTCTTACACCATACAACTTACCGCCAAACTTGTGCTTGCGCCGAGAGTTTTTGTTTCTCTCCATTCTCGTTCCCAGGATAGAGCATCCTAGGAGATCACTTGATGTGTTTCTTCAACCACTAATATACGAGTTGCAACAACTATGGGCTCAAGGTGCTGAAACATACGATGTTTCGTGAAAAGAAAACTTTCAAATGCGGGCAGTACTTATGTGGACAATAAGTGATTTTCCACCATATGGTATGTTATGTGGATGGACAACACATGAAAGGTTATCATGTCCATATTGTCAAGATAACACAGATGCTTTCCAACTAAAACACGGAAGGAAAACGTGTTGGTTTGACTGTCACAGGAGATTCCTACCACCTGATCATCCATATCGTAGGAGTAGGACTTTGTTTACGAAGAACAAGAAGGTGTTTGATAGTCCACCTCCGGAAATTTGTGGGGCAGATTTGTTGACACAGTTAAGAGATTTTGGTGCAGAAAGGACGCCAGACATTGGCGGACATGTGCATTATCCAGTAGATGGTGTTGGAGAACTACATAATTGGCACAAGAAGAGTATTTTCTGGGATCTACGATACTGGAAGGATCATCTGCTGCGGCATAAGTTACATGTCATGCATATTGAGAAGAACTTTTTTCACAATATCATGAACACGATCCTTAACGTCCAAGGTAAAACAAAAGATAATTTGAAGTCAAGACTGGATTTAGTCGATATATGTGCTCGTTCCAAACTTCATGTTGATGAGAATGGTAGGGCTCCAGCTCCCATATACCGAGTAAATGCAGCGGCAAAAGATGTGTTCTTTGATTGGATTTCAAACGATGTGGAATTTCCAGATGGTTACGCATCTAATTTGCGTAACTTTGTTGAAAGAAGAGAAGGAAAGTTTATCGGCTTGAAGAGTCACGATTGCCATGTAATGATGCAGCGCCTCCTTCCGTTTGCCTTCTCGGGACTATGACCACGAAATGTTCATGAAGAAATTGCAGGGATAAGTGCTTTTTCCGTGATTTATGCACTAGATCAATGACTCCAGAAGGTATCCAAAATTTGAAGTCTAACATACCTGTGATCCAGTGCAACCTCGAGAAGATATTTCCCCATCATATTTGATGTTATGGAGCAAGTTGTTATTCACTTGGCAAGAGAATTGGACTTGGTGGTCCTGTGCAGTATAGATGGATGGATGTTTAGGAGTGGTATATGTTTCATCTAAAGAAAAGGTCAAGAATTTAAGCAAGGTGGAAGGATCTATTGTCGCACAGATGATCAATGAAGAAACTTCAAACTTTGTTGAGTACTACTTTCCCGCAGAAGTGCAGACAAAAAACCGAAAACCTGCTCGGCATGATGATAGAGGCGAAAAGGCAACATATTATGTTACGGTTCCAAAAATCTTCACAGATGTCGGACGACTTAGCGGAAAATCAAAGGACCGTCGACTTACTGAGCAGGAGCAGATTCATTTGCAAACATATCTGCTCACCAACTGCGAAGAAATTCTTCAATATGAAAGGTACATATATAAATATGTTTAATAATTATGGTTTTTACAAGCGATAATTTAAATCTTAATTAATTTCATTTATGTGTACATGATTTTCATGGCTGAAAAGCGGTTCACTCATGGACACGCCACAGAAGAGGAACTTGAAGAACTGAAGCAGAGAGAATTTCCTGCTTGGATGCTTGGTTATGTGAGTACTTTAACCCTCGTAATATTAATCACATGTTATAATAATCCTCAGAATATTGCTATAACATATTTTCTATTAATAGGTGTATGTTGCAATTGCCAGAGGTGAAACATTTGACGATTGGATACGCGAGATGGTGTGTGGACCACAACATGTTGTGATGTCATATCCGAGATTTTGTACTCGAGGATATGCATTCACAAATCAAAAGAGGAGACGTTCAAGTACAAATTATGATGCTGGTGTCTCGTCTGCATCTGGAGATGATGTGTACAACGGGAATATACGCGAAATTTTAGAAATCAAGTATCCGGGCATGGTTGGATTGCGGTGTACGGTTTTCTATTGTGATCGGTACAACAACACTGCACATCGAGGCATGAGAACATATGCATTTGGTGTTACATTAGTACATTCGTGACGAAAGTTGCAATATTATGATCCTTTCATTCTTGCTTCGCAAGCCGATCAGGTAATTATATATATGTCAATTTATTCATAATGATTCATTCGTCTGTATATTACTATTACTAATTTAGATATAAATTTGTAGTATTTTAATTACAAGTTTGCTATATCAAGTATTCTCGTGTTAGAAACAGAGATGATCCATGGGTCACTGTTACATCACTCAACCCGAGAGGGCCAGTTCACGGAAGTTCTGATCAAGACCCACTACAACCAAGCACATCTGGAAACTTAAATGCAGCTGAAAATTTAGCAAACGCTAAGTTGGTAGTCGATTAAACCGACTTTGGAGAGGAAGCTGTTGTTCACGAAGAGGATGAACCTGTGATTAGAGAGTTTCACCAAGATTCAGATTCAGATTCATCTGGTGATGACTCGGAATCAGAATAGAAACCATGTCCTGGTTTTTTTTTTAGTAAAATCGAGGAAATTCCAAGGAAATAAGGGTTAGTCCTCGGAATTTCCTTGGAATTTCCTCGGAAAATACCTTTGTATATTTCGGATTTGGGGTTTAGGTTTAGGGGCAACCATTTCCTTGGAATTTCCTCGATCATTTCCGAGGAAATTCCGTGGCAAAAGACAGTTTCATCGGAATTTCCTCGGAAATTACCGAGGAAATTCCGATGACAAGTGATATTTTGAACCGAAAACATCGTTCTACGGTTAGAAATGAAAAACATACAACCAAAAAACCTTTCCTAAGTGTCCTAAATTGATTTTCAGTTCAAGTGTTAGTTTATTTTCAAATAATAAACACTTTTCCGATTGTATGAACGAAATTCATACACTTCAAGAGAAACACTTATACAATTTAATAAACGGGAAGGACAATACTTATAATCAATTTCGATTTTTTGTAATTTAATGGTTTATCCACATCTTTAGATAGGATTCTCAATGTTATGCATTGGACAACTTAGAAATTGTGTAAGAAATGAACTAGGATTCACAAATTTGATGTTTCCAAACCCCAAAATAAGTTTTCCTCGGAATTTCCTCGAAATATTCCGAGGAAATTCCGAGGAAAAGTAAATATGATTATCTAATAAGGGGACATGCAGAGCATATTCCCATTTCCTGGAAATATTCCGAAGAAATTCCAAGGAAAAGGAATATGCTCTGCACGGATTATGATATTTTGTCTGATTTATGGTTTTTCCGAGGAAATTCCGACGAATGTTTTTCTATTCGTCGGAATTTCCTCGGAAATTCCATTATCTGGGAAATGGAACGGCCAAAAATTTTCGTGAAAATCAAGTTTACAAATTCCGAGGACCCTTTTCCTCGGAAATTTCCGTGTCTATTTACCCGAGACCTTTCTTCTTCCCCATTTCTCTTATCTCTCTCTCGATTTCCGGCAGAGATCTTCTCATTTCCTCCATTATTTTCGGTCAATCTTCTCCATTTCTCCCCAAATCCTATCCCTAAACATATAAGATCGTTATCCCACTCTTGTGGTTATTTTTGTTAAAGTTTTGGATGATTTTGATGATTTTAGGTTTGGTAGATTGTTGTTTTTGGATTTAGAATTGTTATGATTTAGGATTGTTAGGATTTAGGATTGTTAGGATTCTTAAGATTTAGGATTATATTGTTAGGATTGTTTGGATTGTGGATTGTTAGGTTTATAAATCTATTTTTAGGTTTATAGAAATGTTTAAAACGTTTTTTAATATTTATAAAATGTTATTAATATATATAAAACTTTTTTAATATTTATAAAATGTTTTTATTATTTATAATACGTTTTTTATATTTATAAAACGGTTTTTATATTTATAAAACGTTTTTAATATTTATAAAACATTTTTATATTTATAAAACGTTTTTAATATTTATAAAACGTTTTTTATATTTATACAACGTTTTTAATATTTATAAAACTTTTTTATTTTTATAAAAAAATTTTATATTTATAAAAAGTTTTTGATATTTATAAAATGTTTTTAATAGTTATAAATTTTCTTTTATATTTATAAAATGTTTTTTATAGTTATAAAATGATTTTTATATTTATAAAACGTTTTTATATTTTTAATGCGTTTTTATATTTATAAAACGTTTTTAATATTTATAAAAATTTTTGATAGTTATAAAACGATTTTTATATTTATAAAACGTTTTTAATAGTTATAAAACTATTTTTATATTTATATTTATAAAAATCATTTGTATTTTAAATCTACTTTTAGATTTTTATGTGTATAAACCGATTTTTATATTTAATAAAATCGTTTTTAATATTTTTATATGCATATTTGCCATTTTTATAAACTATTTGTAACACTTTGTTTTACAAATAGGTCTAGTGGCGAGAACCAAACTAAAATTCACCATTGTTTACCACGAGGTCGTAGTGGTTCGTCCTCCCACTCCCAAGCTTCTTCAGCGTCTCTAAACCAAGCTGCAGACGAGTATGGTCACCCTCTCGCTTCTCTGTTTGTTTCGGAAATCATGATTGTTGAACAGTTGGTTCAGCAGCCGGGTCGAGAGCATCTTCTCATTCTCACTCCGTATCCAAATGGCCGACACCAAACTTGGTAAAAAAAACTTTTTTTATTTTTTTTTTAAAATTTTATATCATTATATTTTTTTCATTCCTATTTTTTCTCTTATCTTAGGTTCGATCGATCGGGGAACGGGATCAGCACCTTCAACAACTGGTGATGTACTCGACCCTCCAGAAGGGATATCCTACCTTCACCAGCTTCCCTTCTGAGGATCGGGAAATGTGGTTCCGTCAGTTTGCGGTAAATTTTATTTTTTAACTTATTTTTTAATCATTAACATAATTTTTTTACTAATTGTGTATTTTTTCAGCAAGAATTCAACTGGATTTCTGATCAGACAGACTTCATCCGTCACCACTTTAACCACAAAGTCATGGATAATTATGGAAGCAAATCTATGAGTGGAAGCAGAAGTGGATCAATGGAAAGACACCGAAATCGATTAACGAGACGTTGTGGGCGGAGTTGATACAATACTGGGAGAAGGACACAACGCAAGACCGATCGGTGACCAACTCTGGCAACCGCAAGAGCGAGCGTCGCGGGAAGGGCATGTACAAGCACAACTTGGGTGCCTAGAGTATTCACACTCTCGAAGATCGAATGGTAAGTTAAATCTATTTTTTATTTCAAATCTTTAAACATTTTTATTTCAATTTTAATGCATTTCTTACATTTTTAGGCGGAAGAAAATGATGGTGAGCCGGTTGATGATCTCGCCCTAATGAGGATGGCGTATACCAACAAAAAGACCAGCGAGATTTTTGATGATCTTGTGAGAGAAGTGGTCGACCTGGTCCAAAGCCAGAAGGATGACGAAGAGTTCCGCTATCTCAGCCTCACTCTAATGAGGACGCCGCTACTGCTGCTTCCACCAACCTGTCTTTAGGTCAAATAAATGAGCTCACTGAATCGGTAAGATCTTCATTTTTATTTTTACTATATTTTCATTTCTTTTTCTTTATCTCTACTAAAATCATTATGTTTTCTTTTCAGGCGGTTCCAAAGAGAAAAGGGCTTTTATTCGGTTTTGGTCATCGATCTCCATCGGTTGCTTCTTCTTCATCAACACCTTTTGTTGATCCGGCACTTATGGAGCAGCTACAGAAAAAGGATGACCGCATATCAACATTGGAGAACCAGAACAACACCATTCTTCCTTGGATGGCCGCGCAACAAGCCAAAGTGGATGCAGAGAGGTCGAACGCTCAAATGATGGAAATGATGATGAGAATGTTCCCGAACGAGTTTTAGTTTGTTTTTTTTTAAAAAACTTTTTCAATGTCTTTTTTTACTTTGTAAAACTTTTAATATTAAAAATATATTAAGAATTAATTAAATTAAAAATACAAAATATATTAAGAATTAATTATTTAAAAAAAATAGTTTGCGAATATACTGAGGAAAAAGGTCCCTCGGAAAATTCCGAGGAAAGTATCCCTCGAAAATTTCCGAGGAAACCATTTCCTCGAAAATTTTCGAGGGAACAACTTCCTCGGAGGTTTTCAAGGAAATGGTTTCCTCGGAAATTTCTGAGGTACCTTTTGCTTGGTAATTTACGAGGGACACTGTTTCCTCGGAAATTTCCGAGGAGTATTGTCGCTCGGAATTGTCTGAGGAAATTTCGAGGAACTATCCTACGAAACTTTTCCTCGGAATTTCCTCGAAATTTGTCGTCGGAATTACGCTGTTTTCTTGTAGTGGAACAAGGTTATGATGGGCTGTTTGGTGGTAAAGTAGAGCTATCCATGGTTAATAAGGCCGAGAAGATGGAGACTGCTTCAGCAAACAAAGCTTACTATAAGCCAGGAGGGGTTAAGCGCATGACTTGTGAGCATTGCAAGAAGCAAGGACACTCCAAGAACAACTGCTGGATTCTCCAACCCCACCTCAGGCCACCTAAGTTCAATCAGACCAGCGCATATGAAGCAAAAGCTCAAGACACACAACCAGCCAATGTCTCTATGCGCATGGGAGAGGATGGAAGAGCCATGATTTCAACAACACATGCTGTTGGGTCTTTGGACTCCTGCTCACCCTAAACCCAGCCTACAACAGCCTCATCAAGCATATCTTGAGAGCTGAGAAGCTCCCATCTCTAGAAAATGTGTGTGCTCAGATACAAAAGGAACAAGGCTCTATTGGGTTATTTGGAGGTAAGGGGGAGCTTACCTTGGCTAACCAAGCTTCGCAAACTGATCAGGCTGAAACTCCAATGGAAAAAAAGGCGGCTTTCAACAAGTATGAAGACAGGAGGTTCAATGGTAACTGTGATCACTTCAAGAAGCATGGCCACAAGAAGAGTCAGTGTTGGATCCTACACCAACATCTCAAGCCGGCCAAGTTCATGAAGAAGAGGGAAGCCAGAGCTCACATCTCGAAGGGTTCAAATGGTGCTAGCTCAAGCAAGACAACTGATGGTGATAAGAGGGAGGCAAGTGAAGGAAAGTCCCTTGTTGCCTACACGGGAAGCACCAGCATGAACAATGATCAAGACTACATAAGGAGGTCTGACATTAAAGCTCTCATCAAAATGCTTAAGGAGAATGGTAACACCTTTGGTAACTTTAATGGGTATTATCTTGGTGCTTCAATGATTGCTAGTAAGCTAGGAAATGTGAATGAGCTTAGGACTGATAGAACCGGTAGGACAATAGAGAATGAAATGAACCGCCAAAGGCTTGATTGTTTTAGTCCTGAAGTTACTTGTCACATTGCTAATAGCTCATCTAAACCATTTATAGTAGACTCAGGAGCTTCCCATCATATGATAAGTGAAACCAACTTGATCAAAGACATTGAACCAGCTAATGGTCATGTCATGATTGCTAATGGTGATAAGATTCCCGTTAGAGGAGTGGTAAATCTAAAACTGTTTAGTAAGAACTCAAGAGCTTTCTATATGCGTGAATTCACGTCAAACATGCTATCGCTTAAGAAGTGCACTAATGATTTGAATTGCAAGGTCATTTTCAGTCCTAATGATGTTGATTTTCAGTATATTGTGATCCAAAAGGTGATTGGAAAAGGAGTTACCAAGGGCGAGTTATATATGCTTGAAGAGCTTGATCTTGTTTCTGATTTTAGTTGTTCCTTTACTTCTGCTTCTTCTGCTTTAAATAATAATCATTTGTGGCATGCTAGACTAGGACATCCTCATGTTATAGCTTTGAACTTGATGTTACCAGGTGTTGTTTTCAAAAATAATGAGTGTGAAGCTTGCATTTTAGGCAAGCATTGTAAGACTTTTTTCCAAGATCATCTACTGTTTATGAGAAGTGCTTTGATTTTATTCATTCTGATGGTCGGACTGCTCCTTGCATATCTAGGGATAATCATAAGTACTTTGTAACATTCATTGATGAAAAATCTAAATACACCTGGTTAACACTCATTCCATCAAAAGATAGGGTCCTTGATGCATTTAAGAACTTTCAATCCTATGTGACTAACCATTATCATGCTAAGTTTAAAAATTTTAGATCCGATAATGGAGGAGAGTACACCAGTCATGTATTCAAGGATCACTTAGCTCAACATGGGATCCTTCACCAGACCATTTGCCCTTACACTCCTCAGAAAAATGGAGTTGCTGAGAGGAAGAATCGCCATTTCATGGAAGTAGCAAGGTCCTTAATTTTTCAAGCCAATGTTCCCAAGAGATTTTGGAGTGATGATGTGGCTACAGCTTGTTATCTCATAAACCACACACCTTCAAAGGTTTTGCATGATAAAGCTCCCTTTGAAGTTCTAAACAAGTACAAACCATCAGTGGACTACCTACGGGTCTTCGGATGCTTGTGCTATGTACTGATTCAAGGAGAGATGAGGAACAAGTTAGAAGCCAAGAGTACAAAGGCAATGTTTATAGGCTACTCCACAACTCAGAAGGGATACAAGTGCTATGATCCGGTGGCTAGAAGAGTTCTGGTGTCTAGGGAGGTAAAGTTCATAGAAGAAAGAGGGTACTATGAGGAGAAGAATCAAGATGAGTTGAAGGACCTTACCTCTGATTAGGCAGCAACCCTTACGATTATCTTGGAAGGTCTTGGCATTGGAGTGAACAAGAACCCGAGTGGAAATGGTCCAGCAGAGCATGTTCTTTGGAAGATCTTGGAAGGTCTTGGCATCTTATTTTATAGTTTCCGAAACCCTAGAGCATGTTCTTTGGTTTCTCTATTTAAGGGTTTCCGCAAACCCTTTGAAAAACTAAGCAATCTAATATCAAACTCTTTTGTTCATCTTTAGTGGCTCTCTCTCTAGTTGTCAAGTGTTCTTCTGGTGTGTAATATCCAGAGCGTTAAGGGTGTCTATCTCGGTGTGTCATATCCGAACTAGTCATATAAGAGTATCAAGAGATCTCTCATCCCTCTTGTGTCACCATTCAATCCACAGCCTTGAAGAACTTGAGTCTCTGATTCGTTCTTGCAAGGATCTATCCTCCCATCAACCAAAGAAGCATCCTAGGAGTGTGTCATGTGGTATCAGAGCTGCTTTGGTTAGGGAAGTTCTCGTTTCTTTTGAATTTTTTTTTATTCAGCCGTCACCCTCCTTTATCATCTTCAAGCAACTAGTGTTTCTTGTAGTTTCGTGTGTGACATAACAGTTTCTTTGTGTAACACTTTTCAGGACGGCTAGAATAAAAGTAGAACTAGGGTTTGTCTTAGGTCTGCTCGTTTACTTTTGTGTTTAGCCAAATTTTTATTACTTGTTTCTTTTTTGGATTTGAGCGAAAACCCTAATTATGATTTGCTAAACCTAGCCGCATAGGGAGTTGTTTCACTTTTGGAATGGAGAGGAATAAGTTTGGAAGTGTCCGTACAAGGCCATACAAGTGGTCCGTACAAGGCCATACAAGTGGTCCGTACAAGGCTGTACAACCATGGTCGACCAAAAGTAAGTTTGGGTCGACCAAAGTAACTCCGGGTAAAACCTCAGAAGTTACCTCTTCGCGGATAAGCTTCCCTCTTCCCTTCCGTGTGTCCAAGTGCACTGAACCTAATGGATAAGGTTCCCTCCGCGTCTGGACAGGCAGGCCTAAAGCATCTAGTCAAGATGCCAAAGGAATCAAGCATGTAGAGCTTCCTGGCCAAGTATTTCGAATTAGGCGCGCCTAAGACCATTGACTCCACATGGTTATGTTGAAACCTTATCTTGTATCCGTTAAGCACAGCCATAACCTTCCCTATATATTTGTAACTCCTCTCATTAATCAATCAAGCAATAATTTCGAGTCTCTCTTATTTCTCTCTCGTTGTTCTTAGTGTTCTTCATCTCGAAATGGTTTCTCAACCAAGTCTCAATCTTTTAGTCTCCAAATCTCTTCTAGTCTCTCTCAAACTCTATTCTATCCGTTTATACTCAGTTTATATTCAGTATTTCATGGTATCAGAGCCAGGTTCTCGTAAATCTGGGTTTTGATTTCATCTTTCACGAAGAACACCCAAGAACACCTTTTTCATTCCGCAAAGCTTCAAGATGGAGAATACCAAAACAACCGTGATTCCAGTGATACTTAAGGGAGGAAACTATCTCCTATGGTCTGGTGTGGTGAAGACAGCAGTGGGGAGTAAGGGCTTGTGGAACCACATCCTCGAGGGTGAGGCTCCATAGCTCATTACTCATGAAGGCGACAAGGAGGTTGTCATGTGTGATGAAGTGAAGTGGATCCAGGAAGACAACCTGGTGATGTCTATCCTTCAAAGCTCTCTAGATCCGTCAATCCTAGAGGCATACAGCTACTGTGAGAAGGAAAAGGACCTGTGGGACACTCTTCAGAATGTGTATGGTAACATCTCAAACCTTACTCGAGTTTTTGATATCAAGCGAGCCATCAACAGTCTAGCACAAGATAGAGCTTTGTGGTCTGAACTCGAGATGTTGAGGCCAAGCACAACCGATCCAGCTGAGCTTAATGAGAGAAGGGAGCAAGATAAAGTCTTTGGCTTGCTCCTGACTCTTAACTCCAGCTACAATGACCTGGTGAAACACATCATGCGAGCCGAGAAGCTACCCACATTGGAGGAAGTCTTCGCACAGATTCAAAAGGAGCAAGGAACGTTAGGTCTATTTGGAAGAAAGGGGAAGCTTACCTTAGCTAACCAAGCTGAGGTACCTCAAGCCAACAAGGTGAACCGCTATGAAGAAAGGAAGTTCAATGGCAACTGTGACCATTGTAAGAGAAAAGCTCATAAGAAGCATCAGTGCTGGATCCTCCATCCACACCTAAAGCCAACCAAGTTCATGAAGGACAGAGATGCAAGAGCGAAAGTGAGCTATGGAGGGAGTGAGCAGCAAGGAGGGGGTGGATCCGGGCCATCCAATCGGGCACAGGAGACTGAAGGTGGTGAGAACAAAGACCTTGTGACTTACACGGCTCAAACCAACCGCCCAAATGAGCATGAGTTCATCCGCCGATCAGAAATGGATGCTCTCATCAAGATGCTCAAGGACAATGGTAACACTTTTGGGAACCTCAGGGGGTATTTTTTTGGTGCATCTAAGATTACTAGTACTCATGATCAAACTGATGCTTATACTCACTCTAGGATTGCTGGTTTATCTCATAATGCTTGTAACATGTCTAAACCTTTGATAATTGATTCAGGTGCATCTCATCATATTATTAGTGACACTAGTCTGATTAGAGATATTGAACCTGCAAATTGACATGTTATGATAGCTAATGGTGATAGAATTCCAATAAGGGGTATAGGCAAGCTTAAACTGTTTGATAAAGAATCTAGATGCTTCTACATGCTTGAGTTTACTTCAAATTTGCTATCAGTTAAGAAATTTACTAATGACTTGCAATGCAATGTGATCTTTAGCCCTAATGATGTGAAGTTTCAGGATATTGAGAGCAGTCGTTTGATTGAGAAAGGAGTTACAAAAGGAGACCTTTACTTGCTTGAGGAGCTTACTTCTTTACCTGATCATAGTTGTTCCTTTACTTCTGTTTCTGCTTCCGGTTTGAATAAGAATGCTTTGTTGCATGCTAGACTAGGACATCCTCATGTTAGAGCTTTAAGCTTAATGGTTCCAGGTGTTATGTTTGAGAATAGTGATTGTGAAGCTTGTATCTTAGGCAAGCATTGTAAAACTATGTTTCAAAAGTCTTCTACTATCTATGATCACTGCTTTGATTTAATAGACTCGGATGTTTGGACTGCACCATGCTTATCTAGGGAGAACCATAAGTACTTTGTCACATTCATAGATGAGAAGTCTAAATACACCTGGATAACCTTGATTCCATCTAAGTATAGAGTGCTTGATGCATTTAGAAATTTTCAAGCATATGTGACTAACCATTTCAATGCTAAGCTGAAATTTTTTAGATCATGCAATGGTGGGGAGTACACTAGTCAAGCCTTCAAGCAACATCTATCCAATCATGGTATTCTTCACCAAACGAGCTGTCCTTACACCCCACAACAGAATGGAGTTGCTGAAAGGAAGAACCGACACCTTATGGAAGTTGCTAGGTCCATGATGTTCCAAGCTAATGTACCAAAGAGGTTTTGGAGTGATGCTGTGGCTACTGCTTGTTATCTGATCAACCGAACCCCAACTAAGGTTCTTGAAGACCAATCACCCTTTGAGGTATTGAATAAGCATAGACCAGCCTTAGATCATATCAGGGTCTTTGGTTGTCTCTGTTTTGTTCATAAACCAGGGGAGCTAAGGAACAAGTTGGAAGCCAAGAGCACAAAGGGGATGTTTATTGGTTACTCACCAACTCAGAAAGGGTACAAGTGTTATGATCCGGCAACCAGAAGGGTAGTGGTGTCTAGAGATGTGAAGTTAGTTGAAGAAAGAGGGTTCTATGAGGAGAAGAATTAAGCAGAGCTCAAGGATTTGGCTTCTGATAAGGCATCCAACTTGAGGATAATATTGGAGAATCTTGGGATTAACTTATCTCAGGATCCAAGGAGTGGAGGAGGACAACAACAAGGAGGTCTTCCCACGGCTATTGATAATGGACAGGAACCCCACTATGACCATGAGGGGGAAATGAACCTGATCCTAAAGAGCAGTATGATGAAGATCAGGTTCCACACATGATCAAGGTGTGGATCAAGATGAGGGAGAAGCTGGAGATGGAAACCAGGAAGAAGAAGAGGTCGAGGAGGCTCAACCAGAAGAAACTCAAGAAGCTCAACCTTTGAGAAGGAGTACAAGGGTGCGAAACTCTCCATCCAACTGGATCAACAACCGGGTATACTATAATGCTCAAGCAGTTGCTCATCCTGCCCAAGCTGTTTGCAATCTTATTCATTACCCAGAAGAGCATAATGCCTTTATGATCAGTTTGGATGAGAGTCAGTTACCAAGATCCTATGCAGAAGCTATGCAAGCCAACATCAGTTGGAGCTGAACCAGATACAATGATTAAAAATGATACTTGGTTTGAGAGTAAACTACCAAAAGGGAAGAAGGCTGTGACCAGAAGATGGATCTTTACTATCAAGTATCTCGCAAATGGGAAGATTGAAAGGGAGAAGACAAGACTGGTGGCAAGAGGTTTTACACAAACATATGGAGAGGACTACATTGATACCTTTGCTCCAGTTGCCAAGCTTCATACTATCCAGATAGTTCTCTCCCTTGCTGTGAACTTAGAATGGGGTCTTTGGCAAATGGATGTGAAGAATTCCTTTCTTCAAGGAGGGCTTGAAGATGAGGTTTACATGCTTCCCCTTCTTGTCTTGAGAACTTGGTTAAAGATGGAAACGTTCTGAGGCTGAAGAAGGCCATATATGGTCTAAAGCAGTCTCCTAAAGCATGGTACACCAAGTTGAGCACAACTCTCAATGGGAAGGGATTCAAGAAGTCTGAGCTCGACCACACTCTCTTCACCTTGACCACTCCATCAGGTATGGTAGTTCTTCTTGTGTATGTTGATGATATCATCATCACAGGAAGTGACAAGGTTGGGATTCAATCAACCAAGAACTTTCTAAAGTCGGTTTTTGAGATTAAAGACTTGGGAGAAATGAAATACTTCCTTGGGATTGAGATATGTAGATCCAAAGAAGGTTTGTTCCTTTCTCAAAGAAAATATACACTTGATCTTTTGAAAGATGCAGGTAGACTTGGAGGGAAGAGTGTCAAGACACCATTAGAAGATGGGTATAAAATCCCACGTGAGGGGGAGATTGAAGACAGCCAAGCATTTGAAGATGCCAAGCTTTACAGAAAGCTTGTTGGTAAGTTG
The DNA here is from genome assembly GCA_905132765.1 of Moricandia arvensis. Taxonomy (NCBI): domain Eukaryota; kingdom Viridiplantae; phylum Streptophyta; class Magnoliopsida; order Brassicales; family Brassicaceae; genus Moricandia; species Moricandia arvensis. The sequence goes on from CAJHQP010000697.1 coordinate 47,196, forward strand.
ATCTACTTGACCATTACACGTCCTGATATATGCTTTGCTGTGAACCAGGTGAGTCAACACATGCAAGGACCAAAGGAACATCATTGGAGCATGGTTAAAAAGATTCTGATGTACCTGAATGGCTCACCTGACCAAGGAGTGTGGATGGGATGCAACAAAAGCACTGAGGTTGTAGGATACTGTGATGCGGATTGGGCAGGAGATCGAGCAGATAGGAAGTCTACAACAGGCTATTGTAGTTTCATTGGTGGGAACTTGGTTACTTGGAAAAGCAAGAAGCAGAAAGTGGTATCCTGCTCAAGTGCTGAGGCTGAGTATAAGGCCATGTTGAAGCTGACTAATGAGTTAGTCCGGATCAAGGGAATACTAAAGCACTTGGAGATTGATCAAGCCACACCAATGACCATGCATTGTGACAACCAAGCCGCAATTCACATTGCATCCAACTCGGTGTTTCATGAGAGAACCAAGCATATTGAAGTCGACTGCCACAAGGTAAGACAGATGATAGTCCAAGGAGTGATCTTACCATGTTATACACGTAGTGAAGACCAGTTGGCTGATGTGTTTACTAAGGCTCCGAGGCAGAAGACACTTGAGTCTATCCATCAGAGGTTAGGACTTATTGATCCTACTAGGTGTAACTAATCCCCTGCATGAGGTCTTTACTCTTTTCCTTGCTGAAGTTTTATCCCTAAGGAGTGTTGAACAAGAGGGGTTCACTTGATAGAGATAGATTAGAGGAATGGAGAAGGTTTGGAATTAGGGTTTCCATACATGTCCGTACAGTTTGGCCGTACAAGGCCGTACAAGAGTTAACCCGGGTGAACTTGGTCGAAAGTTACCCGAGGTAAATGTAACTCGACCAAAAGTTACATTTATTATTTACCACCCCAACTCAAGCTTGGTTCGCGGATAAGGAAGACCAAAAGGAAGAGCTGTGGACAGGCTAGCTCATGTGGCTAAGAAAGGAAGAGCATCTGGTCAAGATTCCTTTAGCATCTCGCGTGTGAAGCTTCTCGTCTAAGTATTTGAATTAGGCGCCTAAACGAGCCTTGACTTCACATGCTTAGTCTTCTATCCATTGAAACCTTATCCTATCGTTGCCCTAAGCTTTCCTCTATATATTGTAACCCTCTTGTCGAGTATTAATCAATTAAGCAACTCATTTCTTTTCTATTAGTCTCTCTAGTCTCTCAGTTCATCCGAAATGGGTTCTTAGATCCAAATCTACCAAAGTCTCTTTCTTTAGTCTCTGATCCTCTTAATCTATTCTTTCTTTCTCATTCTACTCAGATTCTACTCTAGATTTCATGGTATCAGAGCCAGGTTCACTTGAATCTGGGTTCGTTTGAGTTCGTTCATACAAAGTTTCATCCTTTTGTTCTCTAAAGTTCAAGCCTTAACCTTTTTGTTTCGGGAATGGAGAATACAAAGACTACAGTCATTCCGGTTACCCTCAAGGGAGGAAACTACTTGCTTTTGTCTCATGTGGTGAAGACAGCCGTGGGAAGTAAGGGTCTTTGGAGTCATGAAGGCGACAAAGAGGTGGTGGTTTGTGATGAAGGGAAGTGGATCCAGGAGGACAACCTGGTGATATCCATCCTCTAGAGCTCACAGGATCCGTCAATCTTAGAAGCCTACAGCTACTGTGAGAGAGCTAAGGATCTATGGGATACACTCCAAAAAGTGTATGGAAACATCTCAAATCTCACCCGGGTGTTTGAGATCAAGAGAACTATCAACAACTTAGCCCAAGAAGACATGGAGTTTACCAAACACTTGGGAAAGTTTAGAGCTTTGTGGTCAGAGCTTGAGATGCTGAGGCCTAGTACTACTGTTCCGGATGAGCTTAATGAGAGACGTGAGCAAGACAAGGTCTTTGGCCTATTGCTTACTCTCAATGCTACCTACAACGATCTCATTAAGCACATCCTTAGATCCGAGAAGCTCCCAACTCTTGACGATATTTGCGCACAGATCCAGAAGGAACAAGGATCTTTGGGGCTCTTTGGAGGGAAGGGGGAGCTCACTCTTGCAAATCAAGCTGAGGTGCCTTAAGCCAACAAAGCTCACAAGTATGAAGACCGGAGGTTCACTGGAAACTATGAAGAAATGAGGTTTAGGGGAAACTGTGATCACTGCAAGAGGCATAGACACAAGAAGAGCCAATGCTGGATTCTCCATCCTCACCTCAAGCCAGCGAAGTTCATGAAGGAAAGGGAGGCTCGTGCAAATGTCACTTATGGTACAAGTGATCAAGCTGGGGCAGGAACCTCTAACCGGGCCAATGAAGCAGAAGGGCGTGAAGGTGGTGAGAGCAAGGCGTTGGTGACCTATACTGCCCATCAGCCACGACCCAATGAGCATGAGTTCATCCGCCGATCTGAGATGGATGCCCTCATAAAAATGCTCAAGGATAATGGTAACAATCTTGGTAATATTAGTGGGTACTCATTTGGAGAATATAAGATTGCTAGTACTGCTGAAACTGATAGTGCCTACACTCATTCTAGGATGCTTGGTCAATCTCACACTGCTCATAACATGTCTACACCTTTGATAGTAGATTCAGGTGCATCTCATCATATGATCAGTGATACTATTCTTATTAGAGACATTGAACCTACGCATGGACATGTAATGATTGCTAATGGAGATAGGATACCAATAAGAGGTGTATGCAAGTTGAAACTGTTTGACAAAGAATCTAAAGCTTTCTATATGCCTGAGTTTACTTCAAACTTACTTTCTGTCAAGAAGTGTACCACTGATATGCATTGCAATGTTATCTTTAGTCCTAATGATGTGAAGTTTCAGGATATTGAGAGCAAACGGTTGATTGGGTAAGGAGTAACCAAAGGAGACCTTTATATGCTTGAAGAGCTTAGTTCTGTGCCTGATCATAATTGCTCGTTTACTTCTGTTCCTGCTTCTGTGTTTAAAAAAGAATGCTTTGTGGCATGCTAGACTAGGACATCCTCATGTTATAGCTTTAAACCTAATGGTTCCAAGTGTTGTGTTTGAAAATAATGATTGTGAAGCTTGTATTTTAGGCAAGCATTGTAAGACTGTTTTTCATAAATCCACAACCATCTTTGAACATTGCTTTGATCTGATTCACTCTGATGTTTGGACTGCACCATGTTTGTCTAGGGAGAATCCCAAGTATTTTGTAACATTCATAGATGGGAAGTCGAAATACACCTGGATAACCTTGATCCCATCTAAAGATAGGGTGCTTGATGCCCATCTAAAGATAGGGTGCTTGATGCATTTAGAAATTTTCAGAACTATGTGACTAACCAGTTTAATGCCAAGTTGAAATTTTTTAGATCAGATAATGGAGGGGAGTACACTAGCCAAGCTTTCAAGCATCATCTATCTCAACATGGCATACTTCAACAGACAAGTTGCCCCTATACCCCTCAACAGAATGGAGTAGCCGAGAGGAAGAACATGCATCTTATGGAGGTTGCTCGGTCCATGATGTTTCAAGCAAATGTCCCTAAGAGGTTTTGGAGTGATGCAGTGTCTACAACTTGTTATCTCATCAACAGAACACCAACGAGGATCCTGGACAACCAGTCCCCATTTGAAGTCTTGAACAAACATATACCAACCCTGGATCACCTTCGGGTCTTTGGTTGCCTATGTTTTGTTCTTAGACCCGGAGAATTGAGAAACAAACTGGAGGAAAAGAGCACTAAGGGGATGTTCATAGGGTACTCACCAACTCAGAAAGGCTATAAGTGCTATGATCCTATAACCAGAAGATTTATGGTATCAAGGGAGGTGAAGTTCATTGAAGAAAGGGAGTATTATGAAGAGAAGAACCAGGTAGAGTTAAGGGATCTTGCATCTGACAAGGCAGCTAACTTGAGGATCATACTGGAGAGTCTTGGGATTAATCTCTCCCAAGATCCTAAGGCTGGAAGAGGACAACCACAAGGTCCCCCCAACAATGAAGGAGAACAAGCTCCCCATTTCGACCATGAGGGGGGAAATGAACCAGAAGATCAACCAGAAGTTGGAGAAGACTCTGATTCTCATGATCAAAGTGTGAAACAAGAGGAAGAAATGGTGAACGAGGAGGAAGAAGGATCAGTTCAAGATGGAGGTCAGAACCAAGATCAAGAACCGGCTGTTGAACAACAACTAAGGAGGAGCATTAGGATAAGGAATCCACCAAACACCTGGGTGAACACTAGAGTATATTATAATGCTCAGGCAGTAGAGCATCCTGCTCAAGTTTCCTGCTCTCTCGCCCACTACGATGAAGAGCATTGTGTCTTCATGGTGAATCTGGATGATAGCTACATTCCACAGTCTTATGAGGAAGCAATGAAGGACAAAGAATGGAGAGAGCCAGTAGGAGCTCAAGCAACCACAATGATCAAGAATGATACTTGGTATGAGAGTGAACTACCAAGAGGGAAGAAGGGAGTGTCTAGTAGGTTTATCTTCACAATCAAGTATCTTGCAAGTGGAAAGATAGATAGAAAGAAGACTCGGCTAGTGGCAAGAGAGTTTACCCAAACTTATGGTGAAGACTATCTGGATACTTTTGCTCCAGTTGCAAAACTCCACACCATCAGGATAGTTCTCTCAGTAGCAGTCAACCTTAAGTGGGGACTTTGGCAGATGGATGTGAAGAATGCTTTTCTTCAAGGAGAACTTGAAGACGAGGTCTACATGTATCCTCCACCGGGGTTAGAGCAGTTGGTTAAGGAATGAAATGTTCTTAGACTAAAGAAAGCTATCTATGGCCTCAAACAATCTCCAAGGGATTGGTACAACAAGTTGAGCACAACCTTGAATGGGAGAGGCTTCAAGAAATCCGAGCTAGACCACACTCTCTTCACCCTCACCACTCCATCAGTTATCATTGTTCTTCTAGTGTATGTTGATGATATCATCATAACTGGAAGTGACAAAGAAGGTATTCAAATCACCAAAGGTTACTTAAAGTCTGCATTTGAAATCAAAGACTTAGGAGAGATGAAATACTTTCTTGGAATTGAGATATGTAGATCCAAGGAAGGTTTGTTCTTGTCTCAAAGGAAATATACACTTGATCTTTTGAAAGATGCAGGTATACAAGGAGGGAAGACATTCAAGACACCTTTGGAAGATGGATACAAAGTTCCTCGTGAGGGGGAGATAAAATGTTTTGCTGTAGACCAGGTAAGTTAACACATGCAAGGACCAAGGGAACATCACTGGAACATGGTGAACCGTCTCCTCATGTACCTTAATGGATCACCAGATCAAGGAGTCTGTATGGGATGCAATGAGAGCACTAAAGTGGTGGGGTATTGTGATGCGGATTGGGTTGGAGACAGGATGGATAGGAAGTTTACTGCTGGATATTGCACCTTCATTGGTGGGAATCTTGTCACTTGGAAGAGCAAGAAGCAGAAGGTGGTCTCTTGTTCGAGTGCTGAAGCTGAGTATAGAGCCATGTTGAAGCTCACAAACGAGCTGGTTTGGATCAAGGGTATACTGAAGCACTTGGGAATTGAGCAGGCCACACCCATGACAATGCATTGTGACAACCAAGCAGCCATCCACATTGCCTCCAACTCGGTGTTCCATGAAAGGACGAAGCATATTGAAGTTGATTACCATAAGGTAAGGCAGATGATTGTTTATGGAGACATTCTACCTTTCTATACCAGAAGTGAAGATCGGTTAGCCGATGTCTTCACCAAGGCAGCCAGGCAGAAAACTATATAGTCCCTCCATACCAGAATTGGACTCTTAGACCTCACCAAACGAGGTTGATCCCCTTGTCAGGGGGTATTTACTCTTTTCCTTGTTGAGGTTTTATCCCTAAGTGGGGTTTTCTTTGACAAGGTTTTTAATGAGGGAGATCTCATGGCATTCCAAGCTTGACTTGTTCCACATGGTCAAGCTTGAGGGGGAGTGTTGAACAAGAGGGGTTCACTTGATAGATATAGATTAGAGAAATGGAGAAGGTTTTGAATTGGGGTGTCCGTACATGTCCGTACAGTTTGGCCGTACAAGGCCGTACAAGAGTTAACCCAGGTGAACTTGGTCGAAAGTTACCCGAGGTAAATGTAACTCGACCAAAAGTTACATTTACCATTTACCACCCCGACTCAAGCTTGGTTCGCGGATAAGGAAGACCAAAAGGAAGAGCTGTGGACAGGCTGGCTCATGTGGCTAAGAAAGGAAGAGCATCTGGTCAAGATTCCTTTAGCATCTCGCGTGTGAAGCTTCTCGTCCAAGTATTTGAATTAGGCGCCTAAAAGAGCCTTGACTTCACACGCTTAGTCTTCTATCCGTTGAAACCTTATCCCTTTGTTGCCCTAAGCTTTCCTCTATATATTGTAACCCTCTTGTCGAGTATTAATCAATTATGCAACTCATTTATTTTCTCTTAGTCTCTCTAGTCTCTCGGTTCATCCGTAATGGGTTCTTAGATCCAAATTTACCAAAGTCTCTTTCTTTAGTCTAGAATCCTCTCAATCTCTCCTTCCTTTCTCGTTCTACTCAGATTCTACTCTAGATTTTTGGCAAGGTTTTTAATGAGGAAAATCTCATGACATTCCAAGCTTGACTTGTTCCACATGGTCAAGCTTGAGGGGGAGTGTTAAACCGAATAAGAGATGGAGTTATGATCTATTAGGAAGGCTGGAAAAGACTTATGGAATGGAGAGGAAGAAGTTTGGAGGTGTCCATACAAGGTCGTACAAGTGGTCCGTACAAGGCCGTACAAGTGGTCCGTACAAGACCGTACAACCATTGTCGACCAAAAGTAAGTTTGAGTCGACAAAAGTTACTCCGGGTAAAACCTCAGAAGTTACCTCTTCGCGGATAAGCTTCCCTCTTCCCTTCCGTGTGCCCAAGTGCACTGAACCTAAAGGATAAGGTTCCCTCCGCGTCTGGACAGGCTGGCCTAAAGCATCTAGTCAAGATGCCGAAGGAATCAAGCATGTAGAGCTTCCTAGCCAAGTATTTCGAATTAGGCGCGCCTAAGACCATTGATTCCACATGCTTATATTGAAACCTTATCTTGTATCCATTAAGCACAGCCATAACCTTCCCTATATATTTGTAACTCCTCTCATTAATCAATCAAGCAAAATTTTTGAGTCTCTCTTATTTCTCTCTCGTTGTTCTTAGTGTTCTTCATCTCGAAATGGTTTCTTAACCAAGTCTCAATCTTTTTGTCTCCAAATCTCTTCTAGTATCTCTCAAACTCTATTTTATCCGTTTATACTCAGTTTCTATTCAGTTTTTCAGTTTTTTGCCAAACAAGTATTGTTGACGTTTTGTGTTGAAACTTTTGTTGTTCTTTCTCGTGAATTACCTTGAACTACTTATTTGCGCTTGTGTTTCGTTGGTGTAGGTACCGATGGGAACCGAAACTGATGAAGAAGCCGAGTTGGTCCGGGAGAACAAGTTACTAATGGAAGCCATGACTGCTCAACCGAACCAATCTATGATAGCTACGATGACTGAGATGATGAACACCAGCCTCGATGATTTCCGTAAAGATTTCAGAGAGGAAGTAAGGCGAGCTACTGGTCACGGCCACAATCGTGAGACTAGAAGAGAAGAAGGACGTAACCCAACTCAACAAGAGCATGCTGGCTTTGAAGAGACTGATAACTATTATGAGCACATAAGTTCATCATCAAAACAAAGCCAAAGGAGGCAGAGACGTGGTCAAGAAGGAAGGATAAATCAGAGAGATGAGCTTGCTGGTTTAAAGATCAAGATACCTCCTTTCCATGGAAAATCTGATCCGGATGCCTATCTTGAATGGGAGAAGAAGATTGAGCTGGTCTTTCAGTGTAAGCAGTACCCAAATCAAAGGAAGATCCAGATAGCTGCTATTGAGTTCTACGACTATGCTCTAAGCTTGTGGGATCAGTATGTTACTAACATAAGAAGGAATGGTGAGAAACCAGTTGAAACATGGCCAGATATGAAATCTATCATGCGCAAGAGATTTGTTCCAAGTCATTATCATAGAGATCTGCATCATAGGCTCAGAAAACTCACTCAAGGCTGAAGATCAGTGGAAGAATATTACCAGGAGATGGAGTTTCTTATGCTGAGGGCTAGTATATCAGAGGATAGAGAAGCCACAATGTCAAAGTTTCTGCGTGGTCTAAACCGTGAGATACATGACAATGTAGAGATGCAGCATTACGTGGAGTTAGAAGAGATGTTACACAAAGCTATTCTTGTGGAACAACAGCTTCTTTGGTTGATGGGAGGAGAGATCCTTGCAAGAACGAATCAGAGACTAAAGTTCTTCAAGGCTGTGGAATGAATGGTGACACAAGAGGGATGAGTGATCTCTTGATACTCCTAGATGGCTAGTTCGGATATGACACACCAAGATAGACACCCTTAAGGCTCTGGATATTACACACCAGAAGAACACTTGACAACTAGAGAGAGCCGTCAAAGATGAACAAAAGACTTTGATATTAGATTGCTTAAGTTCTCAAGGGTTTGCGGAAACCCTTAAATAAATAAACCAAACAACATGCTCTAGGGTTTTGGAAACTATAACATAAAAACCATAGTCTTAAAATAACATAAGATAAAATAGATAGTCTTCAAGGAGTCTTGGGCCGAGATAGGGCCTAAGTGATTCGTAAGACAAGTCGTGGCCTCATTAAAAACATTCCTCCGGAAAACCTTGTGGGACAAAACCAAAAGCAAGGAAAAGAGCACACACCAAATGTCTTGCCTAAACACTAGCTCAGCTTGATGTAGAGATAACTTGAATGGTGATCAAGATATCTCGAACCATCAAACCGTGTCCAAGACTTTCTTCTTGTTGTGGGTATGAAGTGAGTAATCCTCCAACGGTCTCTTTGCGTTTCTTGGCTCTGGAACGGGTCATGGGACATTCTGGAATGGTCAAAGCATCATCACCAGGCGGCTGGTATATGGTAGCATCAGGTGGCTCGTCTAAGATATCTTTACCCTCTTTGGTAAGCTAGTCCATGATCACATCATCCCCTCTCTCTTGAAAAGGATTTGTCCTCAAATCTGGTTCATCATCAACAAAAGGAACCAAGTCAGTAATATTGAAGCTATTAGACACATCATACTTACCTTGGAGATCAAGTTTATAGGGGTTGTCGTTGATCTTGTGGATGATCTTGAACGGTCCATCAATTCTTGGCATCAGCTTGGATTTCCTCTCGCTGGGGAACCTCTCTTTCCTTAGGTGAAGCCAAACTTGTCACCAACATCAAAGATCTGCACACGCCTTCCCTTGTTGGCTTGTTTCTCATAGTACTTAGTTTTCTGTTCAATGTTTTGTCTAGCCTTCTCATGAATTTGCTGGACCATCTCAGCTTTCTTCTTACCGTCCAAACTAACTCTTTCACACTCGGGTAAAGGCATTAGATCCAAAGGAGAGGTGAGATTGAACCCATAAACAATTTCAAAAGGAGAATACTTAGAAGCAAAATGCATGGCATGATTGTATACAAATTCGCAATGAGGTAAGTAATCTTCCCAAGTTTTCAAGTTCTTTTTGATGAATGCACGCAGGAGGGTTCCTAGAGTCCTATTAACTACCTCAGTTTGTCCATCAGTTTGTGGATGACATGTAGTAGAGAACAACAACTTAGTGCCTAGCTTAGACCAAAGAGTCTTCCGAAAGTAACTAAGAAACTTAGTATCTCTATCCGAAACTATAGTCCTAAGCATGCCATGTAAACGAACAATCTCTTTAAAGAACAAGTTACCAACATGCAATGCATCATCAGTCTTATGACAAGCTATGAAATGTGCCATTTTAGAGAACCTATCAACAACAACAAATATAGAGTCCTTTCCGGTTCTAGTCCTAGGCAATCCAACAATGAAATCCATAGATATGTCACTCCAAGGATGGTGAGGGATTGGTAAAGGAGTGTAAAAACCATGAGACTGGACTTGGGACTTAGCGATCTTGCAATTAGGACACCTTCCACAGATTCTCTCAACATCTCTTTTCATGTGTGGCCAATAGAAGTGATCCTGCAAAACTTTAAGAGTCTTGGCAATCCCAAAATGACCCATTAGACTGCCCCCATGGGATTCCCTAACAAACAGATCTCGTAGAGAACAATTAGGCACACACAATCTGTTATCATAGAACAAGAATCCATCTTGCCTAAAGTAGTGTCCTGCAGAAAATTTCTCACAAGACACATAAGCTTCTTTAAAGTCAAGGTCAGTCTCATACATGTCTTTAATCTCCTCAAAACCTAGTAGCTTAGCATCAGAGTGGTCAAGAGAGCATACCTCCGAGATAGTGCATCAGCAACTATGTTCTCCTTACCTTGTTTGTATTTGATCACGTATGCGAATGTCTTAAAGAACTCAACCCACATTGCGTGTCTCTTACTAAGCTTACTCTGCCCTTTGAGATACTTTAGTTACTCATGATCAGTGTGGATGACAAACTCCTTGGGCCACAAGTAACGTTGCCATGTTTTCAAGGCCCTCACCAAAGCATATAGTTCCTTTTCATAGGTAGCATAGTTGAGGGTGGCTCCTCCAAGCTTCTCACTGAAGTAGGCGATGGGTTTCATATCCTGCATCAACACATCACCAATTCCAATCCCTGAGGCATCACATTCAATTTCAATGGTTTTAGTAAAGTCAGGAGGCATTAAGAGAGGTGATTGAGTAAGCTTCTCTTTAAGTGATGTGATGTGATCATGGAAAGCACAAAGGAATGCAATGTGATCATGGACCAGCTCAACAAGGAAGATGATGTATCCAGGAATGCACCCATGGACAAACCAGCTGATGAAGATGCCATTCCAGGAGGTCTCATGACTCGTTCTAGAACCAAGAAACTAAATGGAGCCATTGGAGGATTACTTAGACTTGTATGGAAACAAGAAGAAGGTATTGGACAAAGCTTGATGATCGGAGATACCTTGATCACCTTTCAAGCTATCTCCTCATCTAGCTGAATTAGTACTTAGGCAAAGTACTTGTGTGTGCTCTTTTCCTTGCTCTCGGTTTTGTCCCAAAGAGGTTTTATGAAGGAAGGTTTTTAACGAGGCCACAAGATGCTTTATACATATCCTAGGTGATAATGTCGGTCCAAGCCTAAAAAGACTACTCTATCTATTTACCTTATGTTATGTTTAATCTATAGTTTTTTTATGTTATTAAGTTTTCGAAACGTAAGGATCGTGTTCCTTTGTTTCTATTTAAACCCTTGCATCCCTCATTCTAAGATAAGCAGTCTTTTATCGAAAACCCTTTTTTCTCTCTTCCCTCTTGTCTTTGGTCGAATTGAAGGTTGCTGGTGTGTAATATCCGGCTTTGGTTCTCTTATTTAGTGTGTAATATCTGGATCAGAAAGCCTTGGAGTATCAAGAGTCGAGCCATCCCTCTTGTGTCCCGCAACAAGCCACACGCCTCGAAGCAGATCGAGCCTTGTCTCTCTGTTTGCGAGGATTATCCTTTGTTATCTCTTTCCAGAACCAGAGAAGGATCCTAGGATCTTATTATGTGGTATCAGAGCAATCTCTGGAAGGGAAGTGTTCATCATTCTCTCTGATTTTTGATTTGTCTCTTCATATTCATGCTAAGAACTGATACATCTGTGTTGTGGCTGTCGAAATCTTATAGATTAGGATCTTCTGATCTTGTTTTTGTGTTTAGACTCTTCACATACTTTCTGTTTATGTTTTCGAATCATCTCTTTCATAGGTTTCTGATTCTGTTTCTGAGAAATCAATTTGCGTGTCTGATAATCTACTCTGTTTTGATTAAACCATAGATTGTAAGTTGAAAACTGAAACTGAATTCAAAATCTGCTTATTCTGTGACAAGTTTAAAACTGAAATGTTCTGTTTCTGAGTTTGTTTCTGCTTTGAATCTCTTTTATTTTCTGTTTCAAGTGTGTTTCTGTTCTGAATTCTTTCTGTTGTTGTTCACTTGGTTCTGGATTCAAAATTTCAAGTATCAAGCTGTCTGTTTCAAGTGTTTGAGTTCTGTTTTGTTGTTTGCTTGATTCTAATTTCGGAATTTAAAAAACAATCTGATTGTTTTCTGTTTCTGAAACTAGCTTGATCTTAAACTTATTTTTCTTATTGTGTGTTCTGTTTATCTAGAACTTGTTACTGGTTCTCTTTTCTTTTATTCTCAGGAACAATGGCGAAGGAGCACAAAGGAAAACTCAGCAAGAATGATACACTGTTGCTTGAAGCATTCACGGCTAGCATGGATAAAGTCTTCAAAGATCAACTGAGAAAATGCAGACAAGACATACATCAAGAAAGAAAAAGCAGATCATCTAGAGATGAGTTCAAGCAAAGAGGGAATTGATCAGTTGGAAAGAAACCAGAAGAATGCTGATGTTAAGAAAGAAAATCCACGACAAAGAAGGTTTGAATGAGACAAGTGGAGCACAGATCGAAACCAGCCAGCTGAGACAAAGCTTTATCCTTCAAACTCGGTTCAGAAACAGCCTGACAGCAAGAGATCACGTCCTTCTAGTACTTTTGGTTCATCTATCAAGAAACCAATCTGTTATGGCAAGGAGAAGACAACCTCTAATCCATTTAGAGAAGATAAAAAATTGTGTTGATTCAGTGAAAAGGATAAGGAGGCATTGTTACAAGTAATGATGGATGTGGAGAAGCAATTCAAAAGGTCCAACACAACACGTCCAGCCATAAAAGCACAGAACCAAGAGTCTTGCACTTCTGTCTCAGAACTCCACTCAGCAGAGCCAGAATCAGCAGCACAAGCTCAAGAAGATCAAGCCGAGATTCCAACAATCACCATTCAGAAGGATTATCAACCAGTAATGGACGACCTGGCTATTTTCAAACAGGATGTGATAGAAGAGGAGGCACACAAAAAACAACAATCAGAGAACGGATTGGAGCAAATGATTGTCCTTGACTCATGTGATTTCCAAAAGGCATTCTTGAGTACTTTTCTGATAATTCCTTTTGTTTGGAACAAGATCAGAGTTATGGAGCTTTCAAGAAACGAATTGGACTGTAAGCATGTTGTATTTGAGCCTGGAGGAGATTTGTGAAAGTTTGAGAGAATCTGGGTGTAGAGAGTGAGAATGAGAGACTTAGAACACGATTTAGACTAGAAAGAAGAAGACTTGATATGAGTGACTTCGATCCATTGAGAGAGACTAAGAAAAGAGACTAAGAGAGAGTAAAGGATTCTCAATATCTTATTAATGAACAAGGTTTACAAATATATAGAGGAAGTGGAATGCCCTACAACGAATATAGGATAGGGTTAAGGATAAACTTTTTCAACAGGCATGTGGAGTCAAAGACCAGGAGCGTCCCGTTTGAATTCTTATGGCTGGAAAGCTTCACACGCGAGATTCCTTTGGCATCTTGACCAGATGCTCTTCCAGCACAAGCCAGCCTGTCAAACGCGCGCCTTATCCTCTCAGTCAAACTTGATCTGCTTGGTAACTAGTAAGAGTAACTCTGGGTCGAGTTACTCTTACCCGGGAACTTCTCGTCCACGGTAAACTGGTTCGCCCAAGCTGTACGGCCTGTACGGCCTAGTTGTACGGACATTGTACGGACATCTCTAAACCATTTCCTCTCCTCTTCATAAGCCTTCCTCTATCATATTAAAACCTTTGTTCAACACTCCCCCTCAAGCTTGACCATGTGGAACAAGTCAAGCTTGGAATGCCATGAGATCTTCCTCATTAAGAACCTTGCCAAAGAAAACCCTCCTTAGGGATAAAACCTCAACAAGGAAAAGAGTAAAGACCCCATGGCGAGGGGAGCAGTTCTTTTTGGTAAGATCCATGAGTCCAAGACGAGTGTGGATGGACTCAATGGTCTTCTGCCTAGCTGCTTTGGTAAACACATCAGTTAGCTGATCTTCACTCCAGGTGTAGCATGGCAAGATGTCTCCGGATACTATCATTTTCCTCACCTTAGGGCAGTCAACTTCAATATGCTTTGTCCTCTCGTGGAACACTGAGTTGGAGGCAATGTGTATAGCTGCTTATTTTTCACAGTGCATGGTCATGGGTGTATCTTGATCAATCCCCAAGTGCTTCAGTATACCCTTTATCCAAACCAACTCATTGGTAAGCTTCAACATGGCTCTATACTTGGCTTCAGCACTGGAACAGGACACCACTTTTTGCTTCTTACTCTTCCAGGTAATAAGGTTTCCACCAATGAAGGTGCAATAGCCGGTGATAGACTTCCTATCCATCCTATCTCAGTCCCAGTCTGCATCACAATATCCAACCACTTCCGTGCTCTCATTGCACCCCATCCAAACTCCTTGGCTTGATGTTCCTTTCAGATACATGAGTAGCCGGTTCACCATGTTCCAATGATTCTCCTTAGGTCCTTGCATGTGTTGACTCACCTGATTTACAGCAAAGCATATATCAGGTCTTGTGATTGTCAAATAGATTAACTTACGGACAAGCTTTCTATAAAGCTTGGCAGCTTGAAAGAGTGGACTGTCTTCTATCTCCCTCTCTCGTGGTACTTTATATCCTTCCTCCAAGGGTGTCTTGGCTGTCTATCCTTCTTGTATACGTGCATCCCTCAAAAGATCAAGTGTATACTTTCTTTGGGATATAAATAAACCTTCCTTGGATCTACACAACTCTATTCCAAGAAAGTATTTCATCTCTCCCAAGTCTTTAATTTCAAATACAGATTTCAAGTAATCTTTGGTAGCTTGTATACCTTCCTTGTCACTTCCAGTAATGATGATATCATCAACATTTACTAAAAGAACAATGATACCTGAGGGAGATGTGAGGGTGAAGAGGGTATGGTCGAGCTCGGATCTCTTGAAGCCTCTTCCATTCAAGGTCGTACTCAGCTTGTTGTACCATGCTCTTGGTGATTGCTTAAGACCATATATAGCCTTCTTCAGCCTCAGGACATTCCCTTCCTTTATCAAGTGTTCAAGACCCGGTGGTGGATACATATACAGCTCATCTTCAAGCTCTCCTTGAAGAAAGGCATTCTTCACATCATCCATCTGCCATAGCCCCCATCTTAGATTAACAGCAACTGACAACACTATTCTGATGGTATGAAGCTTTGCAACCGGAGCAAAGGTGTCTAAGCAGTCTCCACCATATGTTTGAGTGACACCCCTTGCAACAAGTCTGGTTTTCTTCCTATCTATCGTCCCATTTGCAAGATACTTGATAGCGAAGATCCATCTACTAGACACTGCCTTCTTTCCTTTTGGAAGTTCACTTTCATACGAAGTATCATTTTTGATCATGGCATTTGCTTCAGTACCAACCGACTTCTTCCATTCCTTATCCTTCATAGCTTCATCATAAGATTTTGGGATGTAACTTTGATCCAGGTTAACCATCAGCACACAATGATCTTCAGGGTAGTATGCAAGAGAGCTTGAAACTCGAGATGGGTGTTCTTCTGCCTGTGCATTGTAGTACACTCTGGTGTTAATCCAACTGGCCGGAGGGTTTCTGATCCTAGTGCTTCTCCTCAGTTGTTGCTTTTGTTGTTCTACTGCCTATTGAGATGAAGAACCAAAAGAGAGACTAAGAGGACAAATGGAAAAGAAGAGAACTCATCAAGTTGCTCTACAAGCAATTTTGTACATACTTGGATCACAAGGTTTCTAGTCTCACCTAATGACTTGGAAGACAATGCAAGGAAGCATTGTCGACCAAGATACACTTCTGGAGACTTAGAAGACCGTTGGGGAGCAAGATATATCTGTGACAAGTTGAATTTGAAAGAGTCACATGTCTTGCTAAGCAATAGAGCTGTTGGAGGTGCTGTCACTTTCACAGACCATAAGCAACTTATTTTAATGTTTCCTCTTTGTTTTCTTCTGAATGTCTCTCTCTTGTCTCTTTATTAATATGTAAACAAGCATGAAATGAAGTAAGGATTTCGAATCCTCCTTTCTCTCTCTCTCTCTCTCTCTCTCTCTCTCTCCCTCTCTCTCTCTCTCTCTCTCTCTCTCTCTCTCTTTCTCTCTCTCTCTCTCTCTCTCTCTCTCTCTCTCTCTCTCTCTTTATTCTGTCCAGAAATGTGTTCTTGAGTTCATCTCTCTTGTTCTTCACTCAACCTCAACCAAACTCGACCATTCTCTTCCATTCTCATCATACTTTCGTAATTCTAACATGGTATCAGAGCTTTAAGCTCCTAGCCTTCTTTATTTCTGCAAATCTACTCTGGTCTTTCTTTGTTTTTTTTTGCTATGTTTTGCTCTGTTTTGCTCTGTTTATCTTCCAAAAATTATCTGTGTTCTACACTCTCAGAGCATCTAAGTTCCTCAACTCCATTGTTTATCTTTTTCCTATCTTATTTTCCCATTTCCATATGCAAATCACATTCTGCTGCTTATCTAAAAAATTTATGTGTTCTTCATCTTTACCCACTGGATAATAGCTTTAACCATTGGGTAAAAGAAATCCAGCCATGGAAATGAAGAAAATAACTGTTACTCCAGTAACCCTTGATGGTTCTAACTACTTGTTATGGTCAAGAGTGGCCATAGTTACCTTGGGAAGTCATGGACTTTGAGACAGCCACATCATGAAGGCTGAAGCTTCAAAGAGGATGACTCAAGAGGATAGTCAGGTGATTGGTTTGATGGATGAAGACAAGTGGGTCAGAGAAGACCAGCAAGCACTTGAGATCATCACAACTCTCTCTCAGAACCAATATTGGAGGTTTACTCACATTTTGAAACCGCCAAAGATCTATGGGAGAGTCTTAAATTTGTGTATGGGAATCTCTCCAATCTGAGCCGTGTGTTTGAAGTCAAGAGGATTATCAACAACCTGAGCCAGAAGGAACTGGAGTTCAATCAGTATTTTTGCAAGCTCAGAAGCCTGTGGGCAGAGCTTGATGAGCTTAGACCTTTCTCCTTAGATCCAGAGGTCATAAGGGAAATATATGAGCAGGATAAGGTTTTCAGTCTACTCCTGAACCTCAATTCATCCTACAACCATCTCATAAAGCATATTCTAAGAGAGGTCAAGCTTCCAAACCTAGAGGAAGTGTGTTTTCTGGTCCAAAGAGAGCAAGGAGCACAGAAAATTTTCAAGGAAGAAGAGAAACCGGTCAAGGGAGAAGAGAAACCGGTTCATCATCGAGATGATATGCAGAAGAAGAAAGATAGGACGTGGCTGGTATATGGAGGAAATAGAAGAAAGCAGAAGTTAGCTCATAAAAGAACCAAATTCAGAAGCCAACATGACACCAAGAAGCTAAAGGAAGCTGAGCAAGAAGTCTTGGAGGGAAAGTCCATGTACTCTGCCTTATTGAGTGAATCTAATGGAGTAAACAATTGGAACAAGGATGTGATCATTGATGGTCCCATTAGGATGAGTGATATAGAGCCACTAATCCGAGCAGCCAAAGCCATTATCTCCTCCAAGAAGTCTGGTACACATTCCCCTCTCTCTAAGCCAATTATAATAGATTCTGGAGCTAGTCATCATATGATTAGTGATAGGAATCTTATTAGTGATGTTAGGCCTGCCTTATGGAATGTAATAATAGCCAATGGAGATAAGGTGAAGATAGAAGGAATAGGGAACCTTAAGTTGTTTGACAGAAAATCCACTGCCTTCTACATGCCTGGTTTTGGTTCTAACTTACTTTCAGTCAAGAAGGCCATGGTTGACCTGAATTGTCAGGTGGTTTTTAGGCCTAATGATGTTGAGTTTCAGGATCTTAAGACAGGGAAGGTGATTGGAGAAGGAAACAGCAAAGATGGTTTATACCATCTCCAAAAGACTGAGCCTTCTCATCTCTCTATTTCTACTCCTTTATGCATGACCAGCACTAATCTATGTGATAACACTACTTGGCATGCTAGATTAGGACATCCACACTCTCGTGCATTAGAACTTATACTACCTGAAATGTCATTTAGCCACTTGGAATGTGAAGCATGCATCTTAGGAAAGCATTGCAAATCTGTGTTTCCAACATCAGTTACTATCTATGAAAAATGTTTTGACTTAGTTCACTCTGATGTTTGGACCTCTCCATGTATTTCTAGGGATAACCATAAATATTTTGTCACCTTTATAGATGAGAAATCAAAATACACCTTTATAGATGAGAAATCAAAATACACTTGGATTACTTTGCTTCCTTCTAAGGATTGTGTGTTAGATGCATTTATGAACTTTCATTCTTATGTCACTAACCACTTCAAAGCTAATGTGAAGGTACTGAGGTCAGACAATGGAGGAGAGTATACAAGTCATGCATTCAAGAGTCATCTAGCAAAGCATGGTATAGTCCACCATACAAGCTGTCCTTATACTCCTCAGCAAAATGGAGTGGCTGAGAGAAAGAATAGGCATCTCATGGAGGTGGCTAGATCAATGATGTTCCAGGCCAATGTTCCTAAAAGGTTTTGGAGTGATGTTATGGTCACAGCATGCTATCTCATCAACCGGATCCCTACCAAGGTGTGGAAGGATGTCTCTCCTTATGAAGTGTTGAGCCAAACCAGGCCATCTATTCATCACCTCAGAGTGTTTGGATGTGCCTGCTTTGTGTTGATACAAGGAGAACAAAGAAACAAGCTAGAAGCAAAGAGCATGAAGTGTATCTTCATTGGATACTCCTCTACACAGAAAGGATACAAGTGCTAAAATCCTGAAACAAGAAGAGTTCTTGTATCCAGAGATGTGAAATTTATGGAAGGAAAAGGTTTCTATGCTGAGAAGAATTGGGATGAGCTGAAAAACCTATCTCAGGCATCTGACAAGGCTAATAACCTGAGAATAATCATGGAGAGTCGGGGAATCAGTTTATCCAAGGAAAAGGAGGCCACCAGAGAAGCTACACCTCCTAATGAAACTGAACAAGAGGCTGAAGAAGTCACTCATCCTGATCCTGAAGGGGGTAATGAACAAGAACCCAAAGTTCATGATCAGGATGCTGTTGAAGAACAAGAAACTGAAACTGCTAAGGTTCATGAGGAAGAAGAGCAGGAAGTGGAAGAGGACAACCAGGTTCAGCCCCTAAGAAGGAGTACTAGTATCAAGAAACCTGCATCAAAATTGTTTAACACAAGAGTGTACTTCATTGCTGAAGCAGTGGCTCATCCAATAAGTGCAGTGTGCTCCCTTGCTCAGTATCCAGAAGAACATCAAGCTTTCATCATGGAGTTGGACCAGGAATACATTCCAAGATCATACGAAGAAGCAATGGAGGATGAAGAGTGGAAAGACTCAGTTGGAGATGAGATCAATGCTATGATCAAGAATGATACCTGGTATGAAGCTGAGCTTCCCAAAGGCAAGAAAGCTGTGTCAAGCCGCTTGCTCTTCACCATCAAGTACCTAGCCAATGGAAAACCAGAAAGAAAAAACACAAGACTGGTTGCAAGGGGTTTTACTCGGGTCTCTGGGGAGAATTACCTTGATACATTTGCTCCAGTGGCCAAGCTCCACACCATAAGGATTGTTCTCTCATTAGCAGTCAACCTGGAATGGGATATATGGCAAATGGATGTCAAGAATGCTTTCCTACTAGGTGAATTGGAAGATGAGGTTTACATGAGACCACCTCCTGGCCTAGAACACCTTGTCAAACCAGGGAATGTCTTGCGATTGAAGAAAGCAATCTATGGGTTAAAGCAATCACCAAGAGCCTAGTACCATAAGCTAAGTACAACACTCAATGGAAAAGGGTTCATCAAGTCTGAAGCTGATCACACTCTCTTTACCCTCACCAGTCAACAAGGCATTGTGGTTATACTAATCTATGTGGACGACATTATCATAACAGGAAGTGATAAGGAAGGTATCTCCTTAACCAAATCCTTTCTCAAGTCTTCTTTTGATATTGAAGACTTGGGTGAACTAAAGTACTTTCTAGGGATTGAGATATGCCGATCTAAAGAGAAGATGTTATTATTTCAAAGAAAGTATGCCCTTGATCTATTGAGTGAGGCAGGTGATCTTGGAGGAAGGACAGCAAAGACTCCACTTGAAGATGGCTACAAGGTTCTGCGAGAGGGGGAGTTTGAAGATAAACCATTTGGAGATGTCAAGAAGTATAGGAGGATGGTTGGGAAACTTATTTACTTAACTATCACAAGGCCATACATTTGTTTTGCTGTGAACCAAGTCAGTCAGCACATGCAAGCTCCTAAGGTTCATCACTAGAACATGGTGGAGAGGATCTTGAGATACTTGAGAGAAGCTCCTGGTCAAGGTGTTTGGATGGGATGCAATGGAAGCACTGAGATCACTGGATATTGTGATGCTGATTGGGCAGGAGATAGGGTTGATATGAAATCAACTATTGGGTATTGTACATTCATTGGAGGCAATTTGGTGACTCGGAAAAGCAAGAAGCAGAAAGTTGTATCATGTTCAAGCGCTGAGGCAGAGTATAGAGCTATGAGAAAGCTCACCAATGAGTTGATATGGATCAAGGGGTTGCTTGGGGACTTGGGAATCGAGACAACATCATCCATCACAATGCATTGTGACAACCAGGCTGCCATTCACATCGCAAGAAACTCAGTCTTTCATGAAAGGACCATACATATTGAAGTAGACTGCCACAAGGTCAGACAAGCTGTGGAGAAGCAAATCATTCTACCTTGCTACCCAAGAAGTGAAGACCAGCTTGCTGACATTTTCACCAAGGCAGCAAGCACCAAAGTCTGTGAGTTCATCCACACTAAGTTGGGACTCATAGACCTCACATCTCACTAGCTCTCCTAACATGGAGGTTCTACTCTTTTTCCTTAGTGTGTTTTTATCCCACTGGGTTTTGCACACTAAGGTTTTAATGAGGGAAGTTCTTCATGTTTCCAAGCTTGACCAGTCCCTATGGTCAAGCTTGAGGGGGAGTATTGAGATGAAGAACCAAAAGAGAGACTAAGAGAACAAATGGAAAAGAAGAGAACTCATCAACTTGCTCTACAAGTAGTTTCGTACATACCTGGATCACAAGGTTTCTAGTCTGACCTAATGACTTCGAAGACAAGGCAAGGAAGCATTGTCGACCAAGATACACTTCTGGAGACTTAGAAGACTGTTGGGGAGCAAGATATATCTGTGACAAGTTGAATTTGAAAGAGTCACATGTCTTGCTAAGCAATAGAGCTGTTGGAGGTACTGTCACTTTCACAGACCAGAAGCAACTTATTTTAATGTTTCCTCTTTGTTTTCTTCTGAATGTCTCTCTCTTGTCTCTTTATTAATATGTAAACAAGCATGAAATGAATTAAGGATTTCGAATCCTCCTTTCTCTCTCTCTCTCTCTCTCTCTCTCCCTCTCTCTCTCTCTCTCTCTCTCTATTCTGTCCAGAAATGTGTTCTTGAGTTCATCTCT
Source organism: Moricandia arvensis (assembly GCA_905132765.1). Lineage (NCBI taxonomy): Eukaryota > Viridiplantae > Streptophyta > Magnoliopsida > Brassicales > Brassicaceae > Moricandia > Moricandia arvensis. The sequence continues at coordinate 68,537 of CAJHQP010000697.1, forward strand.
CTTGTTCTTCACTCAAACTCAACCAAACTCGACCATTCTCTTCTATTCTAATCACACTTTCATAATTCTAACACTGTCGGCTCTTAATCTTGTCCTGCTTCCTCATTCACTGACCCTTCTCCTTCTTCCTGCTCTTGTTGCTCCACACTTTGATCATGAGAACCTGAGTGTTCTTCTTCTTAAGTATTTTCTTCACGTTCATTTCTCCCCTCATTGTCGAACTGGGGAGCCTGACCTTCTTCTTTTGGATTGGGGGGACCTTGAGGTTGTCCTCCTCCATTATGTGGCTCTTTAGAGAGATTAATCCCAAGACTCTCCAGGATTATCCTTAAGTTGGCCGCCTTATCTGATGTAAGATCTTTCAATTCTGCTTGGTCCTTCTCTTCATAATACCCCCTTTCTTCAACAAACTCACTTCCCTTGACACCAGCACCCTCCTTGTGACCGGATCATAGCACTTGAACCCTTTTTGTGTTGGTAAATACCCTATGAACATCCCCTTAGTACTCTTTGCATCCAGCTTATTCCTCAACTCTCCTGGTCTTAACACAAAGCATAGACAACCAAAGACTCGAAGGTGATCCAAGGTTGGTCTATACCTGTTTAAGACCTAGAATGGTGACTTGTCTTCTAAGATCCTGGTTGGTGTTCTGTTGATCAGGTAACAAGCCGTGGTCACTGCAGCACTCCAGAATCTATTAGGAACATTGGCTTGGAACATCATCGACCTTGCAACCTCCATGAGGTGTCTGCTCTTTCTCTCGGCCACTCCATTTTGTTGGGGTGTGTAAGGGCAACTCGTCTGATGAAGGATTCCTTGTTGAGATAGGTGTTGCTTGAAGGCTTGACTAGTGTATTACCCTCCATTATCTGATCTAAAAAAATTCAACTTGGCATTAAACTCGTTAGTCACATAGTTTTGAAAATTTCTAAATGCATCAAGCACCATATCTTTAGAAGGAATCAAGGTTATCCAGGTGTATTTAGACTTCTCATCTATGAATGTTACAAAATACTTATGATTCTCTCTAGATAAACATGGTGCGGTCCAAACATCAGAGTCAATCAAATCAAAACAATGCTCATAAATGGTTGATGATTTATGAAACACAGTCTTACAATGCTTGCCTAAAATACAAGCTTCACAATCATTATTCTCAAACATAACACCTGGAACCATTAAGTTTAAAACTCTAACATGAGGGTGTCCTAGTGTTAAATTGTGGTATCTATCTTGGGGTTGATTAGAAAGAAGAGAGGAGAAGGGTTTGGGTCGACCTTGTATGTACAAGGCTGTACAGGCCGTACAAGGCCGTATAAGGCCCTATAGGTTGTACATGCCGTACAAGGTCGACCGAAAGAATCTCGGCCAAGATATACCATTTGCGTAAAACCAAAGTCACCCGACTGCTTTACTTGGGAGGTAACCTTATCCACCCGTTGGAAAGGAAGAAGGGAGCCGCGTGGACAGGCTGGCACGAGTTGGACGGATCAGCATCTTGTCAAAGATGCTGATGCCATTTACTTGGCCAGGAAGCCTCAGTTTGAATTAGGCGCGCCCCCTCTTTTGATCTCAGCCACATCCTTTGTTCTCTTGCGTTATGAAAACCTTTGTATCCCTCTCTATATATTGCAACCCCGAGTGGATGAATAAAGCATAAAGTTCTCTCTAATATTTTCGAGTCTTCAAATATGTTCTTCATAGTCTCTTAATCTTTCTTTGCTCTTAGTCTAAATCGAGTCTCTTTGTTCTATAATCTGTTCTTAGTTTCATTCTTCTTACTTATTCATCTACAATCTCAAAAGATCTCATGGTATCTGAGCCTTGTTAATCATCATTTGGGTTTGTGTTCTTCAAGTCGATGAAGATCAAGGTTGAATCTTTTTGAAGATCTAAGGTGGTTTCTTGTAGATCGGGGTAGAAGACTGAAGTTTGGTACTTGTGTGTTGCAAAAGCTTGAGTCTTTCATTCCTTTCTTCAAAGACTCAACCTTTCCTTGTGTTTCTGGGTTCATCAGTGTTCTAAGTTCTAGATCTAACCGTTTCCAAGCTTTTGAAGTCAAGCTGGTTGAAGATGGAGAGTATTAGCATGAAGGTTCCGGTTATTCTCAAGGGGAGTAACAATCTATTGTGGTCTCGTCTAGTGAAGACTACCGTGGGAAGTAAGGGTCTACGGGGTCATATCACTTCCGGTGAGGCTCCTAAACTCATTACTCAAAAAGGGGAAGCTGCGGATGCCACAAGTGAAGTGGAGAAATGGCAGAAGGAAGACATGATGGTGATGACACTTCTTCAAGGATCTCTAAAGACCATTTTCATGGAAGCTTATAGCTACTGTGAAACCGCAAAGGATCTATGGGATACCATGAAGAAAGTGTATGGGAACATCTTAAACCTAAGCCGGGTGTTTGAGGTGAAGAGAGCAATCAATGGGTTGATACAAGAGGATATGGAGTTCACTAAGCATCTTGGGAGGTTCCGGGCAATCTGGTCTTATCTTGAAATGCTAAGATCCAACACAGTGATGCTGATGAGTTGAATGAGAGGCGTGAGCAAGATAAGGTCTTTGGACTCCTTCTTACTCTAAACCCAGCCTACAACAGCCTCATCAAGCATATCTTGAGAGCCGAGAAGCTTCCAACTCTAGAAGATGTGTGTGCTCAGATCCAAAAGGAACAAGGGTCTATTGGGTTGTTTTGGGGCAAAGGGGTGCTCTCTCTGGCTAACCAAGCTGCGCAAACTGATCAAGCTGAACCTCCAATGGCACACAAGGCGGCTTACAACTAGTATGAAGACATGAGGTTCAATGGCAACTGTGATCACTACCAGAAGCATGGCCACAACAAGAGTCAATGCTGGATCCTCCATCCACATCTCAAGACGGCCAATTTCATGAAGGAGAGGGATGCTAGAGCTCACATCTCGGAGAGACAAATGGTGCGGGCTCAAGCAAGGAAACCAATGGTGATATGGTTGAGAGGATCCTGATGTATCTGAACGGATCACCAAACCTTGGAGTATGGATGGGGTGCAATAGGAGCACAAAAGTTGTGGGCTATTGTGATGCGGATTGGGCAGGAGATAGGATGGACATGAAGTCGACCACTGGATATTGCACCTTTATAGGTGGGAACCTAGTTACCTGGAAGAGCAAGAAGCAGAAGGTGGTCTCTTGTTCCAGTGCCGAAACTGAGTATAGTGCAATGCTGAAGCTTACAAACGAGCTGGTGTGGATCAAAGGCATTCTGAAGCATGTGGAGATTGATAAGTCTACTCCAATGACAATGCATTGTGATAACCAAGCCGTAATCCATATAGCCTCCAACTTAGTTTTCCATGAAAGAACCAAGCACATTGAGGTCGATTGCCACAGGGTGAGGCAAATGATTGGATTAGGAGTGATCTTGCCATGCTATACAAGGAGTGAGGATCAGTTGGCGGATGTGTTTACAAAGGCAGCTAGATAGAAGACAATGGAGTCCATCCATGTGAGGTTGGGACTCATTGATCTAACCCAACTTAGCTAATCCTTGTTGAAAAAGCCAAGAACAACTAAGAACATGAACTCACACTTCAAGAATGGAAGAGACAATCGACACACCATCTGAATCTAGAAAGATAAAGTGGCTGTGGGATTGACACAAGAACTCTAGAACTACACTAATAACAGATTAGAGAAGATTTTAGACTGATTTAGAGTGCATGGGTAAGCAATGATCTGCCCTTAGGAAGACCCAAAATCGTGTAACCCTATCTCTCTACATTGTGAATAATTTGATTAAAACTTAGTAAAGGAGATGGAGGTACATAAATTATATGAAAGCTCATCACTTATTTCGTGTGTGTTATACAATGGTTCTCCTCTCTATTTATACAGAAGGAGATTAGGTTATACTTGCAGAAACAAGACAAAGGTGAATAATCAAATCATATCTAGGAAACTAATATAAAACTCATGAGGAAGCTGCCAAGGAGGAATAAAACAAAGGAGTTTCTGCAGCTAGGAAGAGATAGTGACAGATCTTTGGTCAAGTGGACATGTGATCTCTGTTTGAATTCAAACCGAGAGTCTTGGCGCCAACACCTTTCTCTTCTTTCTTAACCGAGATAAGAAGAACCCGGATTATGCACTTTACAAATTTTGTCTTGATTCTTTTCCACAAACTTTGCCCAAGGATTATCTTCAACCCTTGTTTTGCAAATTGATTTTTGGTTGTTTTGAGGCTGACCCGAATTTTGTACTTCATTGTCTTTCTTGTGCAAATCTTGTGCAAAATAATCTTTTTGTACAAACTTTGCACGTGATTATTTTTGCACAATCTTTGCACATGGCTCCTTGATCATTCTCAGCTTGCTGGCTCCTTTCCTTGTTGCACAAGTCTTGAATACTTGCAACACACTTAATGACTCTACAGCCTCCTTCTCTTAAGTACACACGCCCTATCTTTGCACAATCTTTGTCTTGGCCGTGTGTTATCTTCATTGAGGCTTCCTCATGGCTTGGATAGCTTCTTCTTCTTCAGTTTGGTGTGGAGATTCTTGGCCTTCACTTGCTTTGTTTGGCCTTCACATCTCCTTTTCTTGATACACTTTAATCCTCCCTCAAGCTTGGCATGCAGAAGCCATTTGTTCCTGTTGAAATTTAAGGATTTGTAACCCCAAACATTTCTAGTGAAGTACATGAGCATAAGGGGGAAGAAGCTCAATGGCTTTCTTAGTTTTCATTGATAACTTAGCATACATATTTATACATAAAGGAAAAACTAAATGCTTAAACTTAACCTAATACACGTCAGTCTACATGTGCACATCCTGCTTCTGCAGCAGAGTAAAACCATGAGCTAAAACAGCTGCTAAAACCATGGGCCACCTCTTGTATGTTGGAAAATATCTCAGCCACTTTCCTTCCTCTAAAGTAACCATAATGAGCTTAGCCTACTATTGTTGACTTTTCTTCAGCTGCTTGTCACCATCTTGTGTGCTTGGCTACTTCTACTTACAGGATCAGTACTGGGCCTGTTCTTCTCATGGCCTCTCATCATGCTTGATGGACTTCCACTCCTTAAAGGATTGGGCTTCACATCTCCACAAGCATATTGGGCGGCTGGTCTTGTTTAATTTGATAGGTGGGATGGTCTTCTTCTTGGTTCATCATGCTATTGGACTCTTCTTGTTGGGCAACTTGTGTAGACAACCTTATTGGGCTACACTGAAATCTTTCCTCACACCAATCTGCACAAAGTGATGTGTATTTGCTCTTCTCATGCACCTTCTTCATTCTTCTTTTTCTCTGGAGCATGAGTGATTGCCACACTCAAATGGATCCCTGAAGGTCTCCATTTTCGTCATCACTCTGCTCCATAAAGTGATGATAGCTTTGCTACCCCAAAGCTCTCTTTCACATTCATACTAGGCGCTCTCCATTCCACACCTTAACTTATGTGCTCCTCCTTGTTCTCTTTGGAGTGTAGATATTAGCTTGTCTCACTCAAGCTCCTACATTACACCACATGAAGAGATTCTCCAACTGCCACTTGGTTCAGCTCTTTCTGGTGTTCTCATTTCAACACTCCTCCTCAAGATAGGCTGGATAAGAATATGAAAGCCTATCTTGCCCAATGAGAACACTTGTGTCCATCTCTGGACTTCTTCTCCTTGTTAATCACTTAAACCACCACTTTGATCTTTCCTTCTTGCTTTCTCCATCTAAGCTGTCTTTTGGAGGTGCTTCCAGTTTGCCTCTTGTGGTCAGCGTGAGTATAATACTGCCATCTTGGGTCACCGTTGGTCTGCCTCTTTTGGGTCAGCCATCTTGGGTCAGCCATCTTACAGTAGATCTCTGCGTGCAATGACAAGCTTATTTGGATTCCACCAGTTTGTTAGTCTCCATGGTTGGTCTTCATGATTCACATTCTAACAGCCCCCCTCAAGATTGGTCTAGATATGGAATGGAAGCCAATCTTCAAATGGGAATCATGAGTGTACACATCTTCTTCTTTTGTGTGAGCTCCCTTTTTGTTTTTTTTTTGTTTGTTGAAGTAGCACCAATAGCACTTCCATTTCCTCCTTGGACTAGCTTGTGTATGTACTGACGTGTTTAACAACTTGGATTCACCTTGCTTCTTCATTTGCTTGAACCGCTTCTGATGGGAGGTGTGTTGAACTCCTATCCTCCTTGGTTTCAGCTTCATGAGAGCATTAGATGTGATCCACAAAACATAAGGCTGCTTAAAAAAGCTCTTATTACCACATGAGTATATAAACAAACTATCTCCTCCTCAGATAGAAAAAGAGATCTCCATCACCAATAAGTGATCCAGTTTTTAACACCATGTATTAGCATACTTCTCCTCCTGAGAAGTTTCACACACGTTTTCCTTCTTGCAAAACACCATCTTAAAAAAACACCTTCGTTCTTCTTGTAGCTTCTGGTGTGTTGGTAACAAAATTGGATAACCTCCACAGCCACAGTTACTTGAGATACAAAGGCATATCACAGACGTCTTTGTTGATCCACCTCTTCAATGTTTGACATCCATGTCTCAACACCCAGGAAAACACTTCTGATGTGTAAGCAGGTTGTCACCAGTGAGAGAATGAAGAACTTCTTGTTTAGACCAGTTCTGGAACATCTTCAAAACTGACCTCCAAAGGCTGTCTTCAACAGCTCCAAATGCCCTTCTTCTTCTTGTTAACGTTTCATTGCATGCAAGGACACTGAACTCCAGCTCCTTGTCTTCTGAACCATCTTGGTCTTCAAAAGCTGCATCTTCCGCAGCTCATCAACATCAGCTCTCTAATAGTTCTCTGAAAACTTTGAAGGCTGAACTTCTTCTCTTTCTCCTTAGGCACGCCACTGCCTTTAGAGAATTGGTTGGGAGTATGCAAATAGTAACCAGAGTATTGAAGGCCCAAAAAATTGAGCTCTTCCATCAGTAACCAGATTTTTGAAAATTGTTTGAACAGAGACCTTGCTCTGTTTTTGTTTTGATTTGCGGAAGCTTTTGGTTCAGGCATAACACTGCTCTGATACCATGTTGAAATTTAAGGATTTGTAACCCCAAACATTTCTGGTGAAGTACATGAGCATAAGGGGGAAGAAGCTCAATGGCTTTCTTAGTTTTCATTGATAAGTGAACATACATATTTATACATAAGGAACAACTAAATACTTAAACTTAAGCTAATACACGTCAGTCTACTTGTGCATCCTGCTTCTGCAGCAGAGTAAAACCATGAGCTAAAACAGCTGCTAAAACCATGGGCCACCTCTTGTATGTTGGAAAATATCTCAGCAACTTTCCTTCCTCTAAAGTAACCATAATGAGCTTAGCCTACTATTGTTAACTTTTCTTCAGCTGCTTGTCACCATCTTGTGTTCTTGGCTACATCTCCTTACTGGATCAGTACTGAGCCTGTTCTTCTCATGGCCTCTCTTCATGCTTGATGTACATCCACTCCTTCAAGGATTGGGCTTCACATCTCCACAAGCATATTGGGCTGCTGGTTCTTCTTTAATTTGATAGGTAGGCTGGTCTTCTTCTTGGTTCATCATGCTATTGGACTCTTATTGTTGAGCAACTTGTGTAGACAACCTTATTGGGCTACACTGAAATCTTTCCTCACACCAATCTGGACAAAGTGATGTGTGTTTGCTCTTCTCATGCACCTTCTTCATTCTTCTTTTTCTCTGGAGCATCAGTGATTGCCACACTCAAATGGATTCCTGAAGTTCTCCATTTTTGTCCTCACTCTGCTCCATAAAGTGATGATAGCTTTGCTGCCCCAAAGATCTCTTTCACATTCATACTAGGCGCTATCCATTCCACACCTTCACTTATGTGCTCCTCCTTGTTCTCTTTGGAATGTAGATATTAGCTTTTCTCACTCAAGCTCCTACATTACACCACATGAAGAGCTTCTCCTCCTGCCACTTGGTTCAGCTCTTCCTGGTGTTCTCATTTCAACACTCCTCCTCAAGATAGGCTGGTTATGAATATGAAAGCGTATCTTGCACAATGAGAACACTTGTGTACATCTCTGGACTTCTTCCCCTTGTTAATCACTTCAACCACCACTTTTATATTTCCTTCTTGCTTTCTCCATCTAAGCTGTCTTTCGGAGGTGCTGCCGGTTTGCCTCTTGTGGTCAGCGTGAGTATAATACTGCCATATTGGGTCACCGTTGGTCTGCCTCTTTTGGGTCAACCATCTTGGGTCAGCCATCTTACAGTAGAGCTCTACGTGCAATGACAAGCTTATTTGGATTCCACCAGTTGGTTAGTCTCCATGGTTGGTCTTTATGATTCACATTCTAACAGCCCCCCTCAAGATTGGTCTGGATATGGAATGAAAGCCAATCTTGAAATGGGAATCATGAGTGTACACATCTTCTTCTTTTGTGTGAGCTCTCTTTTTGTTTTTTTTTGTTTGTTGAAGTAGCACCAATAGCACTTCTATTTCTTCCTTGGAATAGCTTGTGTATGTACTGACATTTTTTAACAACTTGGATTCACCTTGCTTCTTCATTTGCTTGAACCGCTTCTGATGGGAGATCTGTTGAACTCCTCTCCTCCTTGGTTTCAGCTTCATGAGGGCATTAGATGTGATCCACAAAACATAAGGCTGCTTAAAACAGCTCTTATTACCACATGTGTATATAAACAAACTATCTCCTCCTGAGCTAGACAAAGAGATCTCCATCACCAATAAGAGATCCAGTTTTTAACACCTTGTATTAGCATACTTCTCCTCCTGAGAAGTTTCACACACGTTTTCCTTCTTGCAAAACACCATCTTGAAAAAACACCTTCGTTCTTCTTGTAGCTTCTGGTGTGTTGGTAACACAATTGGATAACCTCCGCAGCCACAGTTACTTGAGATACAAAGGCATATCACAGACGTCTTTGTTGATCCACCTCTTCAATGGTTGACATCCATGTCTCAACACCCAGGAAAACACTTCTGATGTGTAGGCAGGTTGTCACCAGTGAGAGAATGAAGAACTTCTTGTTTAGACAAGTTCTGGAACATCTTCAAAACTGACCTCCAAAGGCTGTCGTCAACAGCTCCAAATGCCCTTCTTCTTCTTGTCAAGGCTTCATTGCATGCAAGGACACTGAACTCCAGCTCCTTGTCTTCTGGACCATCTTGGTCTTCAAAAGCTGCATCTTCAGCAGCTAATCAACATCAGCTCTCTAATAGTTCTCTGAAAACTTTGAAGGCTGAACTTCTTTTCTTTCTCCTTACGCACGCCACTGCCTTTAGAGAATTTGGTTGGGAGTATGCAAATAGTAACCAGAGTATTGAAGGCCCAAAAAATTGAGCTCTTCCATCAGTAACCAGATTTTTGAAAATTGTTTGAACAGAGATCTTGCTCTGTTTTCATTTTGATTTGCGGAAGCTTTTGGTTCAGGCATAACACTGCTATGATACCATGTTGAAATTTAAGGATTTGTAACCCCAAACATTTCTGGTGAAGTACATGAGTATAAGGGGGAAGAAGCTCAATGGCTTTCTTAGTTTCGATTGATAACTGAACATACATATTTATACATAAAGGAACAACTAAATGCTTAAACTTAAGCTAATACACGTCAGTCTACTTGTACACATCCTGTTTCTGCAGCAGAGTAAAACCATGAGCTCAAACAACTGCTAAAACCATGGGCCACCTCTTGTATGTTGGAAAATATCTCATCCGCTTTCCTTCCTCAAAAGTAACCATAATGAGCTTAGCCTACTACTGTTGACTTTTCTTTAGCTGATTGTCACCATCTTGTGTTCTTGGCTACATCTCCTTACTGGGCCTGTTCTTCTCATGGCCTCTCTTCATGCTTGATGGACTTCCACTCCTTAAAGGATTGGGCTTCACATCTCCACAAGCATATTGGGCTGCTGGTTCTTCTTTAATTTGATAGGTGGGCTGGTCTTCTTCTTGGTTCATCATGCTATTGGACTCTTCTTGTTGGGCAACTTGTGTAGACAACCTTATTGGGCTACACTGAAATCTTTCCTTACACCAATCTGCACAAAGTAATGTGTGTTTGCTCTTCTCATGCACCTTCTTCATTCTTGTTTTTCTCTGGAGCATGAGTGATTGCCACACTCATATGGATCCCTGAAGGTCTCCATTTTCGTCCTCCCTCTGCTCCATAAAGTGATGATAGCTTTGCTGCCCCAAAGCTCTCTTTCACATTCATACTAGGAGCTCTCCATTCCACACCTTCACTTATGTGCTCCTCCTTGTTCTCTTTGGAGTGTAAATATTAGCTTGTCTCACTCAAGCTCCTACATTACACCACATGAAGAGCTTCTCCTCTTGCCACTTGGTTTAGCTCTTCCTGGTGTTCTCATTTCAACACTCCTCCTCAAGATAGGCTGGATATGAATATGAAAGCGTATCTTGCACAATGAGAACACTTGTGTACATATTTGGACTTCTTCTCCTTGTTAATCACTTCAACCACCACTTTGATATTTCCTTCTTGCTCTCTCCATCTAAACTGTCTTTCGGAGGTGCTGCCGGTTTCCTCTTGTGGTCAGCGTGAGTATAATACTGCCATCTTGGGTCACCGTTGGTCTGCCTCTTTGGCCTGCCTCTTTTGGGTCAGCCATCTTGGGTTCGCCATCTTACAGTAGTGCTCTGCGTGCAATGACAAGCTTATTTGGATTCCACCAGTTGGTTAGCCTCCATGGTTGGTCTTCATGATTCACATTCTAACAGCCCCCCTCAAGATTGGTCTGGATATGGAATGAAAGCCAATCTTGAAATGGGAATCATTAGTGTACACATCTTCTTCTTTTGTGTGAGCTCCCTTTTTGTTTTTGTTTGTTTGTTGAAGTAGCACCAATAGCACTTCCATTTCCTCCTTGGAATAGCTTGTGTATGTACTGACGTTTTTAACAACTTGGATTCACCTTGCTTCTTCATTTGCTTGAATCGCTTCTGATGGGAGCTCTGTTGAACTCCTCTCCTCCTTGGTTTCAGCTTCATGAGAGCATTAGATGTGATCCACAAAACATAAGGCTGCTTAAAACAGCTCTTATTACCACATGAGTATATAAACAAACTATCTCCTCCTGAGATAGACAAAGAGATCTCCATCACCAATAAGAGATCCAATTTTTAACACCATGTATTAGCATACTTCTCCTCCTGAGAAGTTTCACACACGTTTTTCTTCTTGCAAAACACCATCTTCAAAAACACCTTCGTTCTTTTTGTAGCTTCTAGTCTGTTGGTAACATAATTGGATAACCTCCACAGCCACAGCTACTTGAGATACAAAGGCATATCACAGACGTCTTTGTTGATCCACCTCTTCAATATTTGACATCCTTGTCTCAACACCCAGGAAAACACTTCTGATGTGTAGGCAGGTTGTCACCAGTGAGAGAATGAAGAACTTCTTGTTTAGACCAGTTATGGAACATCTTCAAAACTGACCTCCAAAGGCTGTCTTCAACAGCTCCAAATGCCCTTCTTCTTCTTGTTAAGGCTTCATTGCATGCAAGGACACTGAACTCCAGATCCTTGTCTTCTGGACCATCTTGGTCTTCAAAAGTTGCATCTTCAGCAGCTCATCAACATCAGCTCTCCAATAGTTTTCTGAAAACTTTGAAGGCTGAACTTCTTTTCTTTCTCTTTAGGCATGCCACTGCCTTTAGAGAGTTAGTTGGGATTATGCAAATAGTAACCAGAGTATTGAAGGCCCAAAAAATTGAGCTCTTCCATCAGTAACCAGATTTTTGAAAATAGTTTGAACAGAGATCTTGCTCTGTTTTTGTTTTGATTTGCGGAAGCTTTTGGTTCAGGCATAACACTGCTCTGATACCATGTTGAAATTTAAGGATTTGTAACCCCAAACATTTCTGGTGAAGTATGTGAGCATAAGGGGGAAGAAGCTCAATGGCTTTCTTAGTTTTTATTGATAACTGGACATACATATTTATACATAAAGGAACAACTAAATGCTTAAACTTAAGCTAATACACATCAGTCTCCTTGTGCACATCCTGCTTCTGCAGCAGAGTAAAACCATGAGCTAAAACAGCTGCTAAAACCATGGGCCACCTCTTGTATGTTGGAAAATATATCAGCCACTTTCCTTCCTCTAAAGCAACCATAAAGAGATTAGCCTACTATTGTTGACTTTTCTTCAGCTGCTTGTCACCATCTTGTGTGCTTCGCTACTTCTCCTTATTGGATCAGTACTGGGCCTGTTCTTCTCATGGCCTCTCTTCATGCTTGATGGACTTCCACTCCTTAAAGGATTGGGCTTCACATCTCCACAAGCATAATGGGCTGCTGGTTCTTCTTTAATTTGATAGGTGGGCTGGTCTTCTTCTTGGTTCATCATGCTATTGGACTCTTCTTGTTGGGCAACTTGTGTAGACAACCTTATTGGGCTACACTGAAATCTTTCCTCACACCAATCTGCACAAAGTGATGTGTGTTTGCTCTTCCCATGTACATTCTTCATTCTTCTTTTTCTCTGGAGCATGAGTGATTGCCACACTCAAATGGATCCCTGAAGGTCTCCATTTTCGTCCTCACTCTACTCCATAAAGTGATGATAGCTTTGCTGCCCCAAAGCTCTCTTTCACATTCATACTAGGCGCTCTCCATTCCACACCTTCCCTTATGTGCTCCTCGTTGTTCTCTTTGGAGTGTAGATATTAGCTTGTCTCACTCAAGCTCCTACATTACACCACATGAAGAGCTTCTCCTCCTGCCTCTTGGTTCAACTCTTCCTGGTCTTCTCATTTCAACACTCCTCCTCAAGATAGGCTGGATATGAATATGAAAGCGTATCTTGCACAATGAGAACACTTGTGTACATCTCTGGACTTCTTCTCCTTGTTAATCACTTCAACCACCACTTTGATCTTTTCTTCTTGATTTCTCCATCTAAGCTGTCTTTCGGAGGTGATGCCGGTTTGCCTCTTGTGGTCAGCGTGAGTATAATACTGCCATATTGGGTCACCGTTTGATGTGATCATGGACCAGCTTACCAAAGAGGGTAAAGAGATCTTAGAAGAGCGACATGATGCCACAATGCACATGCAGCCTGGTGATGATGCTTTGGCCATTCCAGAAGGTCCCATGACCCGTTCCAGAGCCAAGACACTCAAGGAGACTGTTGTAGGATTACTCACTTCACATCCACAACAAGAAGAAAGTCTTGGACAAGGTTTGATGGTCTGAGATATCTTGATCACCATTCAAGCTATCTGTACATCAAGCTTAGCTAGTGTTAGGCAAGACATTTGGTGTGTGCTCTTTTCCTTGCTTTTGGTTTTGTCCCACGAGGTTTTCCGGAGGAAGGTTTTTAACGAGGCCACGACTTGTTTTCTAAATCACCTAAGCCCTATCTCGGCCCAAGACTACTAGAAGACCATTTATTTTTATCTTATGATATTTTAAACCTATAGTTTTTATTTTATCTTTCCTGAAACCCTAGAGATGTTCTTTGGTTTATTTATTTAAGGGATTTTGGCAAACCCTTTGTGAACTTAAGCAGTCTTTTATCAAAAAACCCTATTTCTCTCTCTCTCTCTCTCTAGTTGGCGAGTTGAGGTTTCTGGTGTGTAATATCTAGAGTCTAAGGGTGTCTAAGTTGGTGTGTCATATCCAATTTATTCATCTAGGAGTATCAACAAATCATCCATCCCTCTTGTGTAACCATTCAATCCACAAACCTTGAAGAACTTGAGTGTCTGATTCGTTCCTGCAAGGATCTATCCTCCCATCAACCAAAGAAGTATCCTAGGGCCGTGTCATGTGGTATCAGAGCTAATCATCTAGGAGTATCAAGAGACCTCTAATCCCTCTTGTGTCACCATTCAATCCACAAACTTTGAAGAACTTGAGTCCTTGATTCGTTCTTGCAAGGATCCATCCTCCCATCTACCAAAGAAGCATCTTACGGGCGCATCATGTGGTATCAGAGCAGCTTTGGTTAGGGAAGTTTCGTTTTCTCTTTAACTCTTTTTGTGTCAGCCGCAAAACTCTTAAATCATCTTGAATAGAAGTCGAACTAGGTTATCTTAGGGCTGCTCGAGTTTGAGTTGTGTTCTAGGCGAAATTTTGACACTTTCTTTTTTTGGTTTAGGTGAAAGCCCTAGTTTCTTCAAACCCTAGCCGCATAAGAAACCCTTGCCGAGCATGTAATTTCTTTTGGTGTTGAATTTTTTTTGTTCTTCCTTCTCGTGTGTTCTTGTGTAGAAACCTGATAAAATAGGGTTCCTTGATCTGATTTCTATGTTTAGACTCTTCACATCCTTGATCAGAAAGATTTCGATTTGAATCTGTTTCTGGTTTTGCAAATTGATTTCTTTGTTATCTCTGTTTGCTTCAAACTCATTGATCTCTTTTGTTAGAACTACTTACTGGATTAATCTTTCTCTTGTCTCAGGTACCATGGAAGGAGATCAGAAAGGAGTCCTCACTAAGGATGAAAGGCTGTTACTTAAGGCTATGAATGCTCACCTGCAGCAGAAGATGAAAACCAGCCATGATAAATTTTGGCAGGAGTTTAGACAAGATCTCCAACAAGCTACTGGTCATAGTCTTGAGTCTAGAAGCAAAGAGAGGAGACTTAGACGTGGGCAGAGGCAGTAGCAGAGACAAATTTGCTGATCAAAAGATGAAAATTCCTCAATTCCATGGCAAGGATGATCCTGCAGCATATGTGGAGTGGGAAGAGAAGATGGAGTTGTTTTTCAATTGGCAAAGCTATGCTGAAAGAATCAATGTGTAAAGTGCAGAAGACTTGACAGGAAAGAACTAGTTGAAACATGGTTTAAATTGAGAGCTTTGATGCGTAGAGAGTATGTTCCAACCTGACAGCAAGAGATCACGTCCATCTAGTACAGTTGGTTCATCAAGCAAAACATCAACATGTTCCATTGAAGATAGCATAAGGAAGGCAATTTCACAAGCGTTTAGGGATGTGGAGGAACAATTCCAACATGATAAGAAACCAGACTCAGCTGCACAATCAGATTTAACTGCACCAACTCAAGAAGCTCAAACAGAAACATCTTTGGTAAAAAGACAGTCTGGGACAGAACAAGAGTGTTCCCTTTTCTTACCTCAGCCTGAATTTACTTTCAGTACTTCTTGTGGTGAGCTAACTTTTCTTGAACCGGTGCAACCGAGTAGCATTGTTTCAATGTCACAGGTTGCAAAAGAAGAATCAGTAGAGAGAGAACCAAAGCAATCAGCACAAGGGGAAGAGTTGGAACATCAGAACAGCTTGCAGTCTAATACAACTCCTAAATCCTTGTCTCATAACCTGAAAAAGCACTGTAAGGAAGCTAAAGTGGTTAGTTCCGTGCCTGAAATGTTTGTTAAAGTGAGTACTGAAGACATAAAACGTTTTGGTCTTGACAAAGTAAAAGATTTTTGTGTTTCAAATTCTGTTTTTGATAACATGCTTAAATCTTTTAAAGAACTGGAACCAGAAAAACTCTTTGATCAAAAACATTTTCAAAATAATAATAACAACATTTCTGGTCATGTTTTGAGTCTTGATCAGTTTCTGAAACATAGCAAGAGCTTTGATCACTTTGAAATGGTTTTAGAGCTTGAGTTGAAACAAACTGGTTTCTGTTTTAGGAAACCTTGTTATTCGTTTGCTAGAACTGAAGAGAATTGTTTTGTTGTGAATTTTCCTAGGCATGATTTTATCCTTAATGATTATCTTGCATCTACATATGTCTTCAAAGAACTTAAGATGCTGCATGAACCGAAATTGCATCATGCTGGTGTTAGGTTTGAAATTTTGAAATCTGCAAGTATCTCTGAGCTTGAGATTGATTGTTTGTGTGCTGAAAATGTTTATAAACGTGTGGAATTGTTAGTTGATGATATCTTAGTGTATAACACGTTCTTTGATAAACTCATTGCACTTCTTAAACTTGAGATAAATGGTTCTAGATGTATTGTTTTGTGCCTTGTTAACATGCTGGTCTACAATACTTTCTTTGACATGATAACCCACTTGACTTGTCCAAAAGAAGCTGAGAAAAGTACAGGTGAAAATAGGGACTATAAGGATCAGAGAATCAATGATGAATCCTTGGCTAAGTTTGAGACACAACAAGCAAACCTTGAAAGCTGTCTAGCCGCCAGTCTTGACATAGGAGCAGTCCGAGGAACATATCTCAACAACCACAAGGAATTATTCAACAAACTCGAATTCTATGGAAACTTAACTCATCAGGGTCTCACGTCGAATTGGAATCATGTCCAAAGCTTCTCAGGTGAAAGAGTTATGAGTTCTACAACTCGGATGATCTTCTGTGTGCTTTGTTTGATTTTTCTGAGTTCAAAACATCTCAATCCTATCTATGGCGACCGGGTGAGCATGCTAAGGTAAGTGATCATGTTTTCAAGAGTTCTTTTATCTATTACACAGATATGATGCACTTGTTTTTGTAAAAATAGCCATGTGCAGATTACAATGAAGCTTGGAAGCATACAAGGAGAAAGGACAAGCATGTGGAAGACAAGCGGTTCAAGCCACGTGATTTGGATCAGGATAAGCACCAAGGCGTCCCTGGTCTTATCCTCATCAAAGAAGCACCTCCAGATGCAGCATACAAGACAAAACCGAGCAAACACCAATTTGGGATAAAACTCTTACTTTGATAAAATATTATGTGCTAATTTGTTTTGTTTCAGTGTATCAGGAGTAAGGAGAACCAAATGGATCAGTCCCTTCTACATATCCAAACAAGTCAGCAACAGTGCCTATCAAAGAGGCTTGCAAGGTAAGTGTAATCTGATTTTAGATTTCGTTGTTACTGACTTGGTCCCCTCTATTGCAGGTAAAACAGATTTGAGGACAAATCTTTTTCAAGAGGGAGGGGATGATGTGATCAAGGACCAGCTTACCAAAGAGGGTAAAGAGATCTTAGACGAGCCACATGATGCCACAATGCACCAGAAGAATGGTGATGATGGTTTTACCATTCCAGAAGGTCCCATGACCCGTTCCAGAGCCAAGAGACTCAAGGAGACTGTTGTAGGATTACTCACTTCACATCCACAACAAGAAGAAAGTCTTGGACAAGGTTTGATGGTCCGAGATATCTTGATCACCATTCAAGCTATCTGTACATCAAGCTGAGCTAGTGTTTAGGCAAGACATTTGGTGTGTGCTATTTTCCTTGCTTTTGGTTTTGTCCCACGAGGTTTTCTGGAGGAAGGTTTTTAACGAGGCCACGACTTGTCTTACAAATCACCTAGGCCCTATCTCGGCCCAAGACTACTAGAAGAACATTTATTTTTATATTATGATATTTTAAACCTATAGTTTTTATGTTATCTTTCCTGAAACACTAGAGCATGTTCTTTGGTTTCTTTATTTAAGGGGTTTTCGCAAACCCTTGTGAACTTAAGCAGTCTTTTATCAAAAACCCTATTTCTCTCTCTCTCTCTCTCTAGTTGGCGAGTTGAGGTTTCTGGTGTGTAATATCCAGAGTCTAAGGGTGTCTAAGTTGGTGTGTCATATCCAATTTATTCATCTAGGAGTATCAAGAGATCATACATCCCTCTTGTGTCACCATTCAATCCACAAACCTTGAAGAACTTGAGTCTCTGATTTGTTCCTGCAAGGATTTATCCTCCCATCAACCAAAGAAGCATCCTAGGGTCGTGTCATGTGGTATCAGAGCTAATCATCTAGGAGTATCAAGAGACCTCTCATCCCACTTTTGTCACCATTCAATCCACAAAACTTGAAGAACTTAAGTCCCTGATTCGTTCTTGCAAGGATCTATCCTCCTATCTACCAAAGAAGCATCCTAGGGGCGCATCACCGTTGGTCTGCCTCTTTTGTCTGCCTCTTTTGGGTCAGCCAACTTGGGTCAGCCATCTTACAGTAGAGCTCTGCGTGCAATGACAAGCTTATTTGGATTCCACCAGTTAGTTAGTCTCCATGGTTGGTCTTCATGATTCACATTCTAACAGTTCCAAAGGCCAAGCTTTCAACACGCAAATGACTACCTCATTAAGAAACTCACCATGTAAAACCACTTGGGATAAAACCATGATGAGGAAAAAAAGAGTATAGCCTTTACGGTGCATTGGGATAGATATGACCTTGGTTTGATTTGAGCTTGAGGCTTCATTGATCCATGATCTGAATTGCGACTTGGACTTGTCTTTTGAACCGCCAAAAGTGACTCATGGCTTGAGACATTATCAGAACTGATTGTTGAATGTGTGTGACACCATGAGAACCCTGTGTGACACCACTTCTTTTAACTCAAAAAAAAACCGGAAGGACTCCATGCTTGTGAGCTGTGTCTTCCTGATGCTTCATCATGAAGCTTAAAGACCCTTAGGCAAACATCTTGCTGTTGAGCTGATTCATCACTTTCCTACAGTCTCGTCTCCTCAAGATCTTCTTTCTTGGGTCCATGAAGCTGAGGCCATTGGTTCTAACTCCCAAAGCTTCTGATGCTGCTTTAGATCAACCAATCTCGCATTGTCTTCTTGAGACAACCGAGCACAAACACCAATCACCATTCTTAGACTTAGAACCTGTTGAGTATGGACAGATTCAAAGCACAAAATTAGTGACTGATGGAGAATGAGAGAATGCGGAAGCAGTTTTCAGTCCATGGCCTTCAAGAATCATGGCTGATCAACACTGCTGATAAGGCATGAACATCCCACCAATTAACACCTTTTAAAAACATTTTTCAAAATCAGATTACTCAAGAATCTGTTCAAAACATTTTTAGAATTCAAATCCTTTCAAAGAGCTTTTCTTTAAATCCGAAATTCAAATGTTCTTACAAATCACTTTTCTTCAAATCACCATCATTATTTCTCCCTCCCTCAAGAATTGGTTTCATTAGACTTTAAATCTTTCACCAAGTTTTGAAAAATATTGAGAGACCAAGGGTAGATAAGAATGATAATGTCTGAGACAAAACAAGCAAGAATTTCATCTTTTAAAACTGATTTTAAAGCACAAAAAAAGATGAAGTCTTTTGTTCCATTTCCCTCCCATCGGCTTTGTTCTTATAATCCAAACTGAAGATCAGGACCAAAGCTTACACATGGAAAGAGGAAACCAAAAAAACGAACTCCATCTTGTCCTCTTTGAAGAAGTCATTAGACAAGATAAAGAACACACACCAAAGTAATAGTTTTCAAATAGAAACTTTGTGAAATCGATTTTGAAGAGATTTCAAGACACAAGTATAATCTTTTCTCCCTGCCTCAAGCTTGTATGAACAGATTTTAATCTTTCATCCAAATGCTTAAACAATGAGGGGATCAAGGGGAGAGTCATTGATTTAAAAAAAAAAACTTTTAAAGACTTGCATCATGAGTAAACACTCAGATTTTGAAAACATACTTCATCTAAACTCTCTACTGTCCAAATTTTGAATCCTAGCCACACAGCTCCTCAGAACAAATTTTAAAGTCAGAGAGAGAGAGATTCATATGAATAAATCGACACAAAAGAAGTGAGTTCAGCCCAAGAAGAGCAACAAAGCTCTGATAGAATGTTGGAAAAGGCAAGAACAGCTAAGAACATGAACTCACTCTTCAAGAATGGAAGAGACAATCGACACACCATCTGAATCTAGAAAGATAAAGTGGCTGTGAGATTGATACAAGAACTCTAGAACTACACTAATAACAGATTAAAGAAGATTTAGACTGATTTAGAGTGAATGGGTTAGCAATGATCTGCCCTTAGGCAGACCCAAAATCGTGTAACCCTATCTCTCTACATTGTGAATAATTTGATTAACACTTAGTAAAGGAGATGGAGCTACACAAATTATATGAAAGCTTATCACTTATTTTGTGTGTGTTATACAATTGTTCTTCTCTCTATTTATAGAGAAGGAGATTAGGTTATACTTGCAGAAACAAGACAAAGGTGAATAAACAAATCATATCTAGGAAACTAATATAAAACTCATGAGCAAGCTGCCAAGGAGGAATAGGACAAAGGAGTTTCTGCAGCAAGGAGGAGGTAGTGACAGCTCTTTGGTCAAGTGGACATGTGATCTCTGTTTGAATTCAAACCGAGAGTCTTGGCGCCAACACCTTTCTCTTCTTTCTTGGACGAGATAAGAAGAACCCGGATTATGCACTTTGCAAAGTTTGTCTTGATTCTTTTGCACAAACTTTGCACCAAGGATTATCTTCAACCCTTGTTTTGCACATTGATTTTTGGTTGTTTTGAGGCTGACCCGAATTTTGTACTTCATTGTCTTTCTTGTGCAAATCTTGTGCAAAATAATCTTTTTGTACAAACTTTGCACATTATTATTTTTGCACAATCTTTGCACATAGCTCCTTGAACATGCTCAGCTTCCTGGCTCCTTTCCTTCTTGCACAAGTCTTGAATCCTTGCAACACACTTCATGACTCTACAGCCTCCTTCTCTTAAGTACACACGCCCTATTTTTGCACAATCTTTGTCTTGGCCGAGTGTTATCTTCATTGAGGCTTCCTCATGGCTTGGATAGCTTCTTCTTCTTCAGTTTGGTGTGGAGATGTTTGGCCTTCACTTCCTTTGTTTGGCCTTCACATCTCCTTTTCTTGATACACTTTAATAATCCTCTGCTATGGGGTTTCTACTCTTTTTCCCTCGTCAAAGGGTTTTATCCTAAAAAGGGTTTTCTCTTTGCTGAGGTTTTTAATGAGGGTGATCTCATAGCCTTCCAAGCTTGACTTGTTCCATATGGTCAAGCTTGAGGGGGAGTGTTAAGTTGTGGTATCTATCTTGGGGTTGATTAGAAAGAAGAGAGGAGAAGGGTTTGGGTCGACCTTGTCCGTACAAGGCCGTACAGTCCGTACAAGGCCGTACATAAGATCTTTTGATACCTTAGACGAAAACTAACCAGAAGGAGATTAAGAACAGATTTGAGAAGGAAAGACTTGATTTAGACTCGCCGAGAAGAAAGATTAAGCAAGACTATGAAGAACATATTGAGACTCGAAAACTAGAGAGAACTGCATGCTTTATTCATCCTCAAGGGATTACAATATATAGAGAGAGCTACAAGGGTTTTCAGAAAGCAAAGGGAGAAAAGAAGTGGCTCAGATCGACCACGGGCGCATCTATTTGAAAAGGAGGCTTCTTGGCCAAGTAAATGGCATCAGCATATTTGACAAGATGCTGATCCTTTCCAGCCTTGTGCCAGCCTGTCCACGCGAAGAGCTTCTTACTTTCCAAAAGATGGATAAGGTTACCACGCCAAAGAATCACCTCGGGTCACTTTGGTTTTACCCGGATGGTAAAATCTGGTCGAGTGCTTTTGGTCGACCTTGTACGACCTGTACAGCTTTGTACGGCCTGTACGGCCTTGTACGGCCTTGTACGGCCTGTACGGCCTTGTACGGACAAGGTCGACCCAAACCCTTCTCCTTTCTTCCTTCTTCCTATTCAACCCAAAGTAGATACCTCAACTTAACACTCCCCCTCAAGCTTGACC
This sequence comes from Moricandia arvensis, assembly GCA_905132765.1. NCBI lineage: Eukaryota > Viridiplantae > Streptophyta > Magnoliopsida > Brassicales > Brassicaceae > Moricandia > Moricandia arvensis. The sequence continues at coordinate 90,019 of CAJHQP010000697.1, forward strand.
ATATGGAACAAGTCAAGCTTGGAAGGCTATGAGATCTCCCTCATTAAAAACATCACTAAAGAGAAAACCCTTTTTGGTATGAAACCCTTTGATGAGGGAAAAAGAGTGGAGACCCCATAGCAGGGGATTAGCTAAGTTGGGTTAGATCAATGAGTCCCAACCTCACATGGATGGACTCCATTGTCTTCTGTCTAGCTTCATTTGTAAACACATCCGCCAACTGATCACTCCTTGTATAGCATGGAAAGATCACTCCAAATCCAATCATTTGCCTCACCTTGTGGCAATCGACCTCAATGTGCTTGGTTCTTTCATGGAATACTGAGTTGGAGGCTATATGGATTGCGGCTTGGTTATCACAGCGCATAGTCATTGGGGTAGACTGATCAATCTCCACATGCTTCAGAATTCCTTTGATCCACACCAGCTCGTTTGTAAGCTTCGGCATTGCCCTATACTCAGCTTCGGCACTGGAACAAGAGACCACCTTCTGCTTCTTGATCTTCCAGGTAACTAGGTTCCCACCTATGAAGGTGCAATATCCAGTGGTCGACTTCCTGTCCATCCTATCTCCTGCCCAATCCGCATCACAATAGCCCACCACTTTTGTGCTCCTATTGCACCCCATCCATAATCCAAGGTTTGGTGATCCGTTAAGATACATCAGGATCCTCTCAACCATGTGCCAATGATGTTCCTTTGGAACTTGCATGTGTTGGCTCACCTGGTTCACAGCAAAACATATATCAGGTCGGGTAATGGTAAGATAGATCAACTTACCAACATGCTTCCTACAAAGATTAGGATCATGGAATGGCCGGCTATCTTCAATCTCCCCCTCACGAGGAACCTTATACCCATCCTCTAGTAGCATCTTGGCTGTCTTCCCTCCATGTTTCCCTGCATCTTTCAAGAGATTAAGTGTATACTCTCTTTGGGACAGAAACAACCTTCCTTGGATCTACATATCTCAATATCAAGGAAGTATTTCATCTCTCCCAAGTATTTAACATCAAACACAAATTTAAGGAAGTCTTTAGTGGATTGAATACCTGCTTTGTCACTTCCTGTGATGATGATATCATCAACATACAAAAGAAGGACAACTATACCTGATGTGGTCGAGAGAGTGAACAAGGTATGGTCCAGTTCAGATTTCTTAAACCCTCTGCCATTGAGAGTAGTGCTCAACTTGTTGTACCAGGCTCTAGAAGATTGTTTGAGACCATAGATTGCCATCTTGAGCCGAAGAACATTTTCCTTCTTCACTAAGTGTTCCAGACCTGGTGGAGGATGCATATAAACCTCATCTTCAAGTTCTCCTTGAAGGAAGGCATTCTTCATATCCATTTCCCACAGACCCCACTCAAGGTTAACCGCAAGAGACAGTATGATTCTAATAGTGTGAAGATTTGCAACTGGTGCAAAGGTATCCACATAGTCTTCTCCATAGGTTTGAGTACAGCCTCTTGCAACCAACCTGGTTTTCCTTCTATCAATATTCCCATCCGCCAAGTATTTGATGGTAAAGATCCATCTACTGGTCACAGCCTTCTTCCCTTTTGGCAACTCACTTTCATACCATGTGTCATTCGTGATCATCGCACTTGCTTCAGCACCGACTGAATCGTTCCATTCCTTGTCTTTAATAGCTTCCTCATAGGATCTTATTATATAGCTCTCGTCTAGACTGACCATAAAGGAACAATGCTCTTTTGGATACTCAGTAAATGAGCAAACCACTTGGGATGGATGAGCAAACGCTTGGGCATTATAGTATACCCTAGTGTTAACCCAGTCAGATGGTGGTCTTCTTATCCTAGAACTTCTCCTCAACTGTTGCTGCTGTTCTACTTCCCCTTCTTCAGGTTCTTCCTTCTCTTGATGCTCAGTACTTCTCTGACCTTCTTGAGTATCACCACCTTGATCATGAGACCCGGAACTTCTATCTTCCTCTGGAGAATCAAACTCCTCTTCACCTGAATCAAACTCACCACTGCTGTCAGTGCTTCCACCTTCCTGATCTTCAGTGTTTTCCCCCTCATGACCAAGGTGGGGAGACTGATTTGCTTCATTGGTCCCTCTGGACCATTTCCACCTGGGTTCTTGGTCACTCCAATGCCAAGACCTTCCAAGATAATCCTTAGAGTTTCTGCCTTATCTGAGGTAAGGTCCTTAAACTCGTCTTGATTCTTCTCCTCATAGTACCCTCTTTCTTCTATGAACCTTACATCCCTAAACACCAGAACTCTTCTTGCCACCGGGTCATAACATTGGTATCCCTTCTGAGTTGTGGAGTAGCCTATGAACATTGCCTTTGTACTCTTGGCTTCTAACTTGTTCCTCATCTCTCCTGGGATAAGCACATAGCACAAGCATCCGAAGACCCTTAGATAGTCCACTGATGGTCTGTACTTGCTTAGAACCTGAAAGGGAGCTTGATCATGCAATACCTTTGTAGGTGTTCGGCTGATGAGATAACAAGCTGTAGCCACAGCATCACCCCAAAATCTCTTGGGAACATTGGCTTGAAACATTAAGGACCTTGCTACTTCCGTGAGATGGCGATTCTTCCTCTCAGCAACTCCGTTTTGCTGAGGAGTGTAAGTGATGTGATCATGGACCAGATTACTAAATAGGGCAAAGAGGTCTTAGACGAACCACATGATGCCACAATGCACCAGCAGCCTGGTGATGATGCTTTGACCATTCCAGAAGGCCTCATGACCCGTTCCAGAGCCAAGAAACTTGAGGAGACTGTTGTAGGATTACTCACTTCACATCCACAACAAGAAGAAAGTCTTGGACAAGGTTTGATCCGAGATATCTTGATCACCATTCAAGCTATCTCTACATCAAGCTGAGCTAGTGTTTAGGCAAGAAATTTGGTGTGTGCTCTTTTCCTTGCTTTTGGTTTTGTCCCACGAGATTTTCCGGAGGAAGGTTTTTAACGAGGCCACGACTTGTCTTACAAATCACCTAGGCCCTATCTTGGCCCAAGACTACTAGAAGATCATTTATCTTTAGCTTATGTTATCTTTTAAATTATAGTTTTCATGTTATGTTTTCGAAACCCTAGAGAGTTTGTTCTCTGGTTTCTTTTATTTAAGGGTTTCCGCAAACCCTATTGTACTCAAGAAGTCTTTTATCAAAAACCCTATTTCTCTCTCTGTCTCTCTCTCTCGTTGGCGAGTGCAACTGGTCTGGTGAAGGATCCCATGTCGAGCTAAGTGATCTTTGAATGCATGACTTGTGTACTCTCCTCCATTATCTGATTTAAAAATTTTAAACTTAGCATGATAATGGTTAGTCACATAGGATTAAAAATTCTTAAATGCATCAAGGACCCTATCTTTTGATGGAATGAGTGTTAAACAGGTGTATTTAAATTTTTCATCAATGAATGTTACAAAGTACTTATGATTATCCCTAGATATGCAAGGAGCAGTCCAAACATCAAAATGAATCAAATCAAAGCACTTCTCATAAACAGTAGATGATCTTGGAAAGACAGTCTTACAATGCTTGCCTAAAATAAAAGCTTCATACTCATTATTTTCGAAAACAACACCTGGTAACATCAAGTTCAAAGCTCTAACATGAGGATGTTCTATTCTAGCATGCCACAAAGCATTCTTATTTAAAGCAGAAGAAACAGTAGTAAAGGAACAACTAAAATCAGAAACAGGATCAAGCTCTTCAAGCATATATAACTCGCCCTTGGTAACTCCTTTTCCAATCACCTTTTGGCTCTTAATATCCTGAAACTCAACATCGTTAGGACTGAATATAACCTTGCAATTCAAATCATTAGTGCACTTTTTAACCGATAACAAGTTTTAAGTGAATTCAGGCATATAGAAAGCTCTTGAGTTCTTACTAATCAGTTTTAGATTTCCCACTCCTCCAAAAGGAATCTTATCACTATTAGCAATCATGACATGACCATTAGCTGGTTCAATGTCTTTGATCAGATTGGTGTCACTTATCATGTGATGGGAAGCTCCTGAGTCGACTATCAATGGTTTAGATGAGCTATTAGGAATGTGACAAGTAACTTCAGGACTAGAATAATCAAGACTTTGGCGGTTCATTTCATTCCCTATTGTCCTACCGGTTCTATCAATCCTAAGTTCTTTCACATTTCCTAGCTTACTAGCAATCATTGAGGCACCAAGAGGATACCCATTAAGGTTACCAAAGGTGTTACCATTCTCCTTAAGCATTTTGATGAGAGCTTCAATGTCAGACCTCCTTATGTAGTCTTGATCATTGTTCCAGCTGGTGCTTCCCATGTAGGCAACAAGGGACTTTCCTTCACTTGTCTCCCTCTTATCACCATCGATTTTCTTGCTTGAGCCAGCACCATTTGAACCCTCCGAGATATGATCTCTTGCTTCTATCTCGTTCATGAACTTAGCCGGCTTGAGATGTGGGTGTAGAATCCAGCACTGACTCTTCTTGTGGTCATGCTTCATGCAGTGATCACAGTTACCATTGAACCTCCTGTCTTCATACTTGTTGAAAGCCGCCTTGTTTGCCATTGGAGTTTCAGCCTGATCAGTTGGCGCAGCTTGGTTAGCCAAGGTAAGCTCCCCCTTACCTCCAAACAGCCCAATAAAGCTTGCTCCTTTTGTATATGGGCACACACATCTTCTAGAGATGGAAGCTTCTCAGCTCTCAAGATATGCTTGATGAGGCTGTTGTAGGCTGGGTTTAGGGTGAGCAGGAGTCCAAAGACCTTATCTTGCTCACGCCTCTCATTCAACTCATCAGCATCAACCATGCTTGGTCTCAGCATCTCTAGCTCGGACCAGAGTGCTCGGTGTGAGAATGGAGATAATATGAAGAGGAAAAGTAAGATTAAGTGTCTGGTTTAGAATGGACCAGATAGAATTAGAGTTTGTATGAGTATCAAAGAGAGTAAGCAAGATTGTTGAGAGTGTAAGTAACTGAGAATGAGAGTTTGGAGAGTATGGAGAGTATTGGAGAGACTGAGCTCGTGAGTAACCAGAGAGAATGGAGAACTGAGAGATTGAGAGAGTTTAGTGACAAAGTATATGAAGAAAGAGCTCTTCACTCTTCTTAAACAAATCAGTTACATGAACTGCCTTTTAAATAGGCAGTGAGCACAATAAATTAATCTAAATCTAGGAAGGCATAAACAAATACTTTTGTGGTAAATAGAAGAGGCCAATAGGGTAAAGACAAGCTCTGGCTCGTCCAGCAGAAGAGAAGGAGACAGGAGAGAGAGGGTGGCATAGTCTGATGAGCGAAAGTGACAGGTCCAAACTACTTTCTTCTTAAGCAAAACATGTGACTGCTTATTTTAATCATTCTTCTTGATCCAGAATATCTCGTAACGTCTCTATTTCTTCTGAGGCAACCATAGGTCAATTTAAACTTGCATTGCCCTCCAAAGTAATTTGTATTGAGTCTTGGTAGCTTGAGCGACAAGTCTGTACGGACCAGCTTCATATCCAAGTATTTGAATCATCTAATATTCTTGGCTATACTTGGATCATGAACCACCTTCTTCTTCTGGTCATTACCTTCTTCGTTTCAACACTCCCCCTCAAGCTTGACCATAGGAGATCCTTGGGCAAGCTTGGAATTGAGAGTATTTGCCTCATTAAAAACCTAAGTGTGGAAAACCTCATGGGATAAAACCAACACTAAGGGAAAAAGAGTGCAACTACTTCAGCCTGGGGATTGGCCAGTGGGTTTATGAGCCTTATGATCATGTTGAGGGACTCATAAATCCTGGATCATGGCCTTTCTTCGATGGCAAGCTGGCACCCTTGCTTCACATTCAGATTAAGTGCCACTTGCTACATACTGAAATCAGCCTTGAGCTTCTTGTTATGATCAGAGCTTGTCTCCCCCTTTCTTCTGGCTTCTTGCCTCCATTTAGGGATTGAGTCGAAGCCTGCCTTTGCTCATGAGCGCAGTAGGTACCTGATTCAACAATACAAGACATCATGTATCAATTCTCTAGGCATAAAATCAATCAATTCATTTGTAGAGATTGAAATGGTTACTCCCCTTGCATATGGTTGTTAAGAATGGTGAGGAGTGTCCCATGGACACTTGAATCCCTCATGAATGCTGTGGAATAATGTGGGTTGACAGATTCTTCAGTCTTGATCACTTAATCCCCCTTACTTTGAAATCGCCATTCTAGCCTCTTCTTGAAGCTTTATCAACCAGGTACAAGCACACATGCTATGGGCTGATTCATAGCTTCCCAACTGAAGGTAACTGTTCTAACTCCATATAGAAGCTGATCCATAGCTTCCCAACCAGAAGGTAACTGTTCTAACTCTCAAGACTTGGGCTGATTCATAGCATTCCAATCAGCTTGCCTCTCCACCTGATCTTCTTGCCAAGTAGTCTCTGATGGCCATCTGTTCTAACCCCAAGTTGCTGCTGTCCTTGCTAATATTTCTTTGATCCGACTGACGAGAAATCTTGCAAGGGTGAATTCCACCACTTGCATACTCTCACTTCTGATCTGAGGTGAGGAAATGGAAGACTTGGACCTTCAGGAATGCTCATCATTACCTCTCCTCAAGCTTGATCTAGAGAGAATAAGTGAAGGACCAAGCTTGGAAGTGAGCAACATTGAGTTTTGAAACCAGGAGCGCATCACCCCTACAGCTGCGCTTAAGTCAACCGGTTCCTCCCTTATCTTCTCCGCTGCCTCTTGTAAGTCTTTTGAACCAGGAGCTCAACACCCAAACAGGCTGCGTTTAATTCAACCGGTTCTCTACACACAAGTGATCTTTCCATGGTCAGGAATATACAGACTCTGTAGGCTCTGAACTCATGGGCAAAGTCTTCTTCTTTGTCTTGATTTTATGATGGACAGAGACAACACCTGTGTACCTGAAACATCACTCAAACTCCAGCAAGAATCAGACCACACACACTAGGATCAGACCTTGGTAACTCACCAATACTGATCCCAATGCTTTAAGAAAATGCAATGGACAGAATCTAAACAACTCATTTAGTTCAAATCCATGCAACTAATTAACTAAATGCTCAGGTACGATAACTCATCAGTTACAAGGTATCTAGGCTCATTTTATCACACATATGATAGTAACAGAATGCAATGACAATTTGTGAGAGTAGCATAGACTAGACAACTCATCTAATCAAGCTACACAACTATGAATGCAAGACATGACCAAGAAACTCTCCTATGCCTCTAGCAATGCAACAAGACACACAACAGGCTCTAAGAAACTCGCCTAGACCATACAGTACACAAGCAAATGAGCTAAGACAAGAACAAGACAAAACAAATGCTAGAAATCTCCTAGAACAGTACACAGGCATCAAGCAACAATTTTAAGTAATAGCTATATGAATGCACAAGATTCAATTCAAGAAAGCATGAGATAACAAGCAACTAAATGCACATCATACAAGCTAATGGTTACTGGTTTCATCAAAACCATAGGGACAAGTAGCTTAGACCAACTTCTAAATGCATACCAGTCCACTATGATGGACTAACAAGACCATTAGCACAAGATAACAATGAAATGGATTGAACCAGATGCTATATGATCATGCTAGCAAGCTTACTTACTCCTAGAACAATGCATACACAATGTTTAAGTATCATGGGATAGAAACTAGGTTCAACAACTCTAGTAACATTGAACTGTCCCTAATATACTAAAAACACAATCAACACAACCAGAAACAATTTAAGACAATTAAGAAAGCTCTTATTAGAGTTAAGGAGGTTAACTTACAACCAAGGAACCTGAGCTAGTTCCTTGAACCTCCATGGCTGTGAATCACTTGAATTTGAAGGGCTTGTGGTGTGGATTGACTGTCCAACACCTCCTCTTCTTGATCCTATCATTTTGGTCAAGAAGACACTTCAAACCCCTCCTGTCCTCTTGCTGTTCGTGGGTTTTGTTGGTCAGAAACAGAGCTTCAGCATGGCTGGCCAGAGAATTATTAGAACAGCTTAGATTTAATGCTTCTTTAGTAACCTTTCTCCAAGAATGGTTCCTTCCATGGATTATCTTCAGCATTTTGGACCAGATGTGGTGGTTTGGCTTCTTCTTTGGACTCCTTGAAGCTACTGAAGTCACCATTTCCTTTGAGCTCTCCATCTTAGAGAGTCTGGACCAGTGGACAATAGAATGTACCAACTGGTTTTGCAAGAAACAAAACTTGAAACTGAACCTTTGATGAAGCTTGCTGGACTGAGCTGAAGCTTTCTTAAGTTCCAGAAACTTGTATACCATCTTGAGTTCTGGCAAGATTCTTCCCTCTTGGAAGACCTTTGGACCAGTGGATAAAGAGATGTAGCAGAAACTGTTTTTGAGACAGTTTTGAGAAGATGATGATTTGGGGAAGCTATGAAGGTTTGAAGAGCTTGGAAGCTCTGATACCATGTGAGAATGGAGATAATATGAAGAGGAAAAGTAAGATTAAGTGTCTGGTTTAGAATGGACCAGAAAGAATTAGAGTTTGTATGAGTATCAAAGAGAGTAAGCAAGATTGCTGAGAGTGTAAGTAACTGAGAATGAGAGTTTGGAGAGTATGGAGAGTATTGGAGAGACTGAGCTCGTGAGTAACCAGAGAGAATGGAGAGACTGAGAGATTGAGAGAGTTTAGTGACAAAGTATATGAAGAAAGAGCTCTTCACTCTTCTTAAACAAATCAGTTACATGAACTGCCTTTTAAATAGGCAGTGAGCACAAAAATTAATCTAAATCTAGGAAGACATAAACAAATACTTTTGTGGTAAATAGAAGAGGCCAATAGGGTAAAGACAAGCTCTGGCTCGTCCAGCAGAAGAGAAGGAGACAGGAGAGAGAGGGTGGCATAGTCTGATGAGCGAAAGTGACAGGTCCAAACTACTTTCTTCTTAAGCAGAACATGTGACTGCTTATTTTAATCATTCTTCTTGATCCAGAATATCTCGTAACGTCTCTATTTCTTCTGAGGCAACCATAGGTCAATTTAAACTTGCATTGCCCTCCAAAGTAATTTGTATTGAGTCTTGGTAGCTTGAGCGACAAGTCTGTACGGACCAGCTTCATATCCAAGTATTTGAATCATCTAATATTCTTGGCTATACTTGGATCATGAACCACCTTCTTCTTCTGGTCATTCCCTTCTTCGTTTCAACACTGGGAACCTCCCAAGATGCTTAGTGAACTCCATGTCTTCTTGTAGCAATCCATTGATTGCTCTCTTACCTCAAACACAAGGCTCAAGTTTGAGATGTTCCCATACACCTTCTTCAAGGTATTCCATAGATCCTTTGCGGTTTCACAGTAGCTATAAGCTTCCATGATAGGAGTCTCAAGGGATCCTTGAAGTAGTGTCATCACCATCATGTCTTCTTGCTGCCATTTCTCTACCTCACTTGTTGTGCTTGCAGCTTCACCTTCTTGAGTAATGAGCTTAGGAGCTTCACCGGATGTGATATGACCCCATAAGCCCTTACTTCCCATAGCAGTCTTCACTAGGCGAGACCACAACAGATAGTTACTCCCCTTGAGAGTAACCGGAACATTCATGCTTATACTATTCATCTACAACCAGCTTGACTTCAAAAGCTTGGAAACGAGTAGATCTTTAGCTTAGAACACGGATGAACCCAGAAACAAGAGGAAAGGTTGAGCCTTTGAAGGTAAGGACGTGAAAGACTCAAGATTTTACACCACGCAAGCTTCAAACTTCAGTCTTCTACCCGGATCTACAAAGAACAGCCTTGGATCTTCAAAAAGCTTCAACCTTGATCTTCTTCAACTCGATGAATACCAACCCAGATCGTGATGAACCTGGCTCTGATACCATAAGATCTTTTGATATCTTAGACGAAAAGTAACCAGAAAGAGATTAAGAACAGATTTGAGAAGGAAAGACTTGATTTAGACTCGCCGATAAGAAAGATTAAGCAAGACTATGAAGAACATATTGAAGCTCGAAAATTGGGAGAACTGTATGCTTTATTCATCCTCAAGGGGTTACAATATATAGAGAGAGCTACAAGGGTTTTCAGAAAGCAAAGGTAGAAAAGGAGTGGCTCAGATCGACAAGGGGTGCGTCTATTTGAAAAGGAGGCTTCTTGGCCAAGTAAATGGCATCAGCATCTTTGACAAGATGCTGATCCTTTCCAGCCTTGTGCCAGCCTGTCCACGCGGAGAGCTTCTTCCTTTCCAATGGATAGATAAGGTTACCACGCCAAAGAATCACCTCGGGTCACTTTGCTTTTACTCGGATGGTAAAATCTGGTCGAGTGCTTTTGGTCGACTTGTACGGCCTGTACGGCCTGTACGGCCTTGTACGGCCTGTACGGCCTTGTACGGCCTGTACGGCCTTGTACGGCCTGTACGGCCTTGTACGGCCTTGTACGGCCTTGTACGGCCTGTGCGGCCTGTACGGCCTTGTACGGCCTTGTACGGACAAGGTTGACCCAAACCCTTCTCCTTTCTTCCTTCTTCCTATTCAACCCAAAGTAGATACCTCAACTTAACAGTACAGGCCGTACAAGGTTGACCAAAAGCATCTCGACCAAGATTTACCATTCGGGTAAAACCAAAATCACTCGAATGCTTTACTTGGGAGGTAACCTTATCCACCCATTGGAAATGAAGAAGGGAGCCGCATGGACAAGCTGGCACGAGCTGGAAGGATCAGCATCTTGTCAAAGATGCTGATGCCATTTACTTGGCCAGGAAGCCTCAGTTTGAATTAGGCGCGCCCCCTCTTTTGATCTCAGTCACATCCTTTCTTCTCTTGCTTTACGAAAACCCTTGTATCCCTCTCTATATATTGCAACCCCGAGTGGATGAATAAAGCATACAGTTCTCTCTAATATTTTCGAGTCTTCAAATATGTTCTTCATAGTCTCTTAATCTTTCTTTGCTCTTAGTGTAAATCGAGTCTCTTTGTTCTATAGTTTGTTCTTAGTTTCATTCTTCTTACTTATTCATCTATAATATCAAAAGATCTCAAGTCTAGCATGCCACAAAGCATTCTAATTCAAAACAGAAGCAGAAATAGAGGTAAATGAGCATCTATGTTCAGGCACATAATTAAGCTCTTAAAGCGATAAAGATCTCCTTTGGTTACTCCTTGCCCAATCAATCGGCTGCTCTCAATATCCTTAAACTTCAAATCATTAGGACTAATATAACATTGCAATGCATTTCTGTGGTACACTTCTTGACAGAGAGTAAGTTTGAAGTAAACTCAGGCATATAAAGGGCTCTAGATTCTTTGTTAAACACTTTAAGCTTGCCTACACCTCTTATTGGTATCCTATCTCAATTTGCTATCATCACATGTCCATTAGCCGGTTCTATATCTCTAATAAGACTAGTATCACTAATCGTATGATGAGATGCACCAAAATCTACTATCAATGGTTTGGAAATGTTATGAGCAGTATGAGAATGACCAATCATCCTAGAATCAGTGTGGACACTATCCATTTGTTCAACAATACTAGCAACCCTATATGCACCAAATGAATACCCTTTGACATTACCAAGAGTGTTACCATTATCCTTGAGCATTTTGATGAGAACATCCATCTCAGAACGGCGGATGAAGTCATGCTCATTGATGCGTGGCTGATGGGCAGTGTATGTCACCAGGACGTTGCTCCCATCACCTTCACAACCTTCTATCTCATTCGCCTTGGTTGAAGTTCCAGCACCCGATTGATCACCCGTTCCATAGGTCAAATTGGCTCTTCCTTCCCTCTCCTTCATAAAGTTGGCCGGCTTGAGCTGAAGGTAGAGTATCCAACATTGGCTCTTCTTATGACCATGCCTCTTGCAATGATCACAGTTTCCATTGAACCTCCTATCTTCAAAGTTCCCGGCAAACCTCTTATCTTCATACTTGTGGACCTTGTTAGCCTGAGGCACCTCGGCTTGGTTGGCAAGAGTGAGCTCCCCCTTTCCTCCAAACAGCCCCAAGGACCCTTGTTCCTTCTGGATTTGAGCACAAACTTCTTCAAGGGTGGGGAGCTTCTCGGATCTAAGGATATGTTTGATCAGATCATTGTAGGTAGTGTTAAGGGTGAGCAAGAGCCCAAAGACCTTGTCTTGCTCACGACTCTCATTCAACTCATCCAGATCCGTGGTGCTTGGCCTTAGCATCTCAAGCTCTGACCATAAAGCGCGAAACTTCCCCAAATGCTAGTGAACTCCATATCTTCTTGAGCTAGGTTATTGATGGCCCTCTTGATCTCAAACACTCGTGTAAGGTTTGAGATGTTTCCATACACCTTTTGAAGTGTATACCATAGATCTTTAGCCTTCTCACAGTTGCTGTAGGCCTCCAATATCGACGGATCCAGTGAGCTCTGGAGGATGGACATCACCAGATTATCCTCCTGGATCCACTTTAGTTAATCACAAACCACCACTTCTTTGTCGCCTTCTTGAGTAATGAGCTTTGGAGCTTCGTCTTCAAGGACATGGTTCCAAAGACCCTTAGTTCTCACGGCTGTCTTCACAACATGAGACCAAAGAAGGTAGTTTCCACCTTTGAGAGTAACCGGAATGACAATAGTCTTCAGGCTCTCCATTTCGAAATGAAAAGAAAGAAACTTGAACTTAACGAAGCAAAAGGATGAGACTTTGAACAAAAGAGATCAAACGAACCCAGATTCAAGTGAACCTGGCTCTGATACCATGAAAGTTTGAGAGAATCTGGGTGTAGAGAGTTAGAATGAGAGACTTAGAACACGATTTAGACTAGAAAGAAGAAGACTTGATATGAGAGACTTCGATCCATTGAGAGAGACTAAGAAAAGAGACTAAGAGAGACTAAAGGATTCTCGATATCTTATTAATGAACAAGGTTTACAAATATATAGAGGAAGTGGAAAGCCCTACAACGGATACATGATATGGTTAAGGATAAGCTTTTTCAACAAGCGTGTGGAGTAAAAGACCAGGAGCGTCCGTTTGAATTCTTGTGGCTGGAAAGATTCACACGCGAGATTCCTTTGGCATCTTGACCAGATGCTCTTCCAGCACGAACCAGCCTGTCAAACGCATGCCTTAGCCTCTCAGTCAAGCTTGATCCGCTTGGTAACTAGTAAGAGTAACTCTAGGTTGAGTTACTCTTACCCGGGTAACTTCTCGTCCACGGTAAACTGGTTCGCCCAAGTTGTACGGCCTGTACGGCCAAGTTGTACGGACATTGTACGGACAGCTTGATGTGGTCATGGACCAGCTTACCAAAGTGGGTAAAGAGATCTTAGACCAGCCACATGATGCCACAATGCACCAGCAGCCTGGTGATGATGCTTTGACCATTCTAGAGGGTCCCATGACCCGTTCCATAGCCAAGAAACTCAGAGAGACTGTTGTAGGATTACTCACTTCACATCCACAACAAGAAGAAAGTCTTGGACACGGTTTGATGGTCCGAGATATCTTGATCACCATTCAAGATATCTCTACATCAATCTGAGCTAGTGTTTAGGCAAGACATTTTGTGTGTGCTCTTTTCCTTGCTTTTGGTTTTGTCCCACGAGGTTTTCCGGAGGAAGGTTTTTAACGAGGCCACGACTTGTCTTACAAATCACCTAGGCCCTATCTCGGCCCAAGACTACTAGAAGACTATCCATTTTTATCTTATGTTATTTTTAAGACTATAGTTTTATGTTATACTTGCCGAAACCCTAGAGCATGTTCTTTGGTTTCTTTTATTCAAGGGTTTTGGCCAACCCTTTAGAACTCAAGCAATCTAATATCAAAGTCTTTTCTTTTCTTGACGGCTCTCTCTCTCTAAAGTTGTCGAGTGTCTTATGGTGTGTAATATCCAGAGCCTTAAGGGTGTCTATCTTGGTGTGTCATATCCGAGTTAGTCATCTAGGAGTATCAAGATTTCTCTCATCCCTCTTGTGTCACCATTCAATCCACTGCCTTGAAGAAATTGAGTCTCGGATTCGTTCTTGTAAGGATCTATCCTCCCATCAACCAAAGAAGCATCCTAGGAGCGTGTCATGTGGTATCAGAGCAACTTTGGTTAGGGAAGTCTCGTTTTCTCTTAATTTTGTTTCAGCTGTAATACTTCTTAATTATCTTGAACAAAAAGTAGAACTAGGTTGTCTTAGGGCTGCTCGAATTTGATTAGAGTTTTAGCCGAGTTTTGTGCACTTTCCCTTTTGGAATTAGGCATAAGCCCTAGTTATTTGTTAACCTTGCCGCATAAACTTTTACCTTGCCGAGCTAGTATTATTTGGTGTTGAATTTTTCCTTGTTTCTTCTCGTGATTACCTTGAACTACTTATTGGTTATTGTGTTTCATTGGTGTAGGAACCGATGGTAAGCGAAATTGAAGAAGAAGCCGAGTTGGTCCGGAAGAACAAGTTGCTCATGGAAGCCATGACTGCTCAACTGAATCAATCCATGGTAGCTACGATGACTGAGATGATGGAGACCAATCTAAATGAGCTCCGCTAAGAGTTCAGAGAGGAAGTGAGGCGAGCTACAGGACAAGGTCACAATCGTGAGACTAGAAGAGAAGGAGGACGCAACTGTTAAGTTGTGGTATCTATCTTGGGGTTGATTAGAAAGAAGAGAGGAGAAGGGTTTGGGTCGACCTTGTCTGTACAAGGCCGTACATACCGTAGAAGGCCGTACAAGGCCGTACAGGCCGTACAGGCCGAACAGGCCGTACAAGCCTAACAAGGTCGACCAAAAGCATCTCGACCAAGATTTACCATTCGGGTAAAACCAAAGTCACCCGACTGCTTTTCTTGAGAGGTAACCTTATCCTCCTGTTGGAAAGGAAGAAGGGAGCCGCGTAGATAGGCTGGCACGATCTGGAAGGATCAGCATCTTGTCAAAGATGCTGATGCCATTTACTTGGCCAGGAAGTTGAATTAGGCGCGCCCTCCCCTTTTGGTCTCAGCCACATATTTCCTTCTCTTGCTTTACGAAAACTGTTGTATCCCTCTCTATATATTGCAACCTCGAGTGGATGAACAAAGCATACAGTTCTCTCTATTATTTTCGAGTCTTCAAACATGTTCTTCATAGTCTCTTAATCTTTCTTAGCTCTTAGTCTAAATCGAGTCTCTTTGTTCCATAATCTGTTCTTTGTTTCTCTATTCTTACTTATTCATCTACAATATCAAAAGATCTCATGGTATCAGAGCCAGGTTAATCATCATCTGGGTTTGTCTTCTTCAAGTCGATGAAGATCAAGGTTGAAACTATTTGAAGATCTAAGGTGGTTTCGTGTAGATCCGGGTAGAAGACTGAAGTTTTATACTTGTGTGTTACAAAAGCTTGTGTCTTTCCTTCCTTTCTTCAAAGACTCAACCTTTTCGTGTGTTTCTGGGTTCATCAGTGTTCTAAGTTCTAGATCTAACCGTTTCCAAGCTTTTGAATTCAAGCTGGTTGAAGATGGAGAGTGTTAGCATGAAGGTTCCGGTTACTCTCAAGGGGAGTAACTATCTATTGTGGTCTCGTCTAGTGAAGACTACTGTGGGAATTAAGGGTCTATGGGGTCATATCACTTCCGGTGAGGCTCCTATACTCATTAATCAAGAAGGGGAAGCTGCGGATACCACAAGTGAAGTGGAGAAATGGCAACAAGAAGACATGATGGTGGTGACACTTCCTCAAGGATCTCTAGAGACCTCTATCATGGAAGCTTATAGCTACTGTGAAACTGCAAAGGATCTATGGGATACCTTGAAGAAAGTGTATGGCAACATCTCAAACCTAAGTCGGGTGTTTGAGGTGAAGAGAGCAATCAATGGGTTGATACAAGAAGATATGGATTTCACTAAGCATCTTGGGAAGTTCTGGGCACTCTGGTCTGAGCTTGAAATGCTATGACCTAACACGGTTGATGCTGATGAGTTGAATGAGAGGCGAGAGCAAGATAAGGTCTTTGGACTCCTCCTTACTCTATACCCAGCCTACAACAGCCTCATCAAGCATATCTTGAGAGCCGAGAAGCTTCCAACTCTAGAAGATGTGTGTGCTCAGATCCAAAAGGAACAAGGGTCTATTGGGTTGTTTGGAGGCAAAGGTGAACTCACTATAGCTAACCAAGCTGTGCAAACTGATCAAACTGAAGCTCCAATGGCAAACAAGGCGGCTTACAACAAGTATGAAGACAGGAGGTTCAATGGTAACTGTGATCACTGCAAGAAGCATGGCCACAAGAAGAGTCAGTGCTGGATCCTCCACCCACATCTCGAGCCGGCCAAGTTCATGAAGGAGAGGGATGCTAGAGCTCACATCTCGGAGAGTTCAAATGGTGCTAGCTCAAGCAAGACAACCGATGGTGATAAGAAGGAAACAAATGAAGGAAAGTTCTTGGTTGCCTACACAGGAAACACCAGCCGAAGCAATAATCAAGACTACATAATGAGGTCTGACATTGAAGCTCTCATCAAAATGCTCAAGGAGAATGGTAACACCTTTGGTAACCTTAATGGGTATTTTCTTGGTGCTTCAATGATTGCTAGAAAACTAGAAAATGTGAATGAAAATAGGATGTTTAGAACTGGTAGGACAATAGAGAATGATATGAACCCTCTAAACCATGCTTGTGCTAGTCCTAATATTGCTTGTCACATTGCTAGTAGCTCAACTAAACCTTTGATAGTAGATTCAGGTGCTTCTCATCACATGATAAGTGACACCAGTTTGATCAAAGACATTGAACCGGCCAATGGTCATGTCATGATTGCTAATGGTGATAAGATTCCTATTAGAGGAATAGGAAATCTAAAACTGTTTAGTAAGAACTCAAGAGCTTTCTATATGCCTGATCTCACTTCAAACTTCTTATCCGTTAAGAAGTGCACTATTGATTTGGATTGTATGGTTATATTCAGTCCTAACAATGTTGAGTTTTAGGATATTGAGAGTCAAAAGGTGATTGGAAAAGGAGTTACCAAGGGCAAGTTATATATGTTTGAAGAGCTTTATCCTATTTCTGATTTTAGTTGTTCTTTTACTTCTGCTTCCTCTGTTTTAAATAAGAATGCTTTGTGGCATGCTATACTAGGACATCCCCATGTTAGAGCTTTGAACTTGATGTTACCAGGTGTTGTTTTTGAAAATAATGAGTGTGAAGCTTGCAATTTAGGCAAGCATTGTAAGATTGTTTTTCCAAGATCATCTATTGTTTATGAGAAGTGCTTTGATTTGATTCATTCTGATGTGTGGACTGCTCCTTTCATATCTAGGGATAATCATAAGTACTTTGTAACATTCATTGATGAAAAATCCAAATACACCTTGTTAACTCTCATTCTATCAAAAGATAGGGTCCTTGATGCATTTAAGAACTTTCAATCTTATGTGACTAACCATTATCATGCCAAGTTTAAAATCTTTAGATTAGATAATGGAGGGGAGTATACCAGTCATGCGTTCTAATATCACTTAGCTCACCATGGGATTCTCCACCAGACTAGTTGCCCTTATACACCTCAGCAAAATGGAGTTGCTGAGAGGAAGAATCGCCATCTCATGGAAGTAGCAAGGTCCTTAATGTTTCAAGCCAACGTGCCCAAGAGGTTTTGGAGTGATGCTGTGACTACAGCTTGTTACCTGATCAACCGCACACCCACAAAGATATTACAAGATCAAGCTCCCTTTGAATTCTTAAACAAGTACAAGCCATCAGTGGACTACGTGCGAGTCTTCGGGTGCTTATGTTATGTGCTGATTCCAGGAGAACTGAGAAACAAGTTAGAAGCCAAGAGTACAAAAGAAATGTTCATAGGCTACTCCACAACTCAAAAGGGATATAAATGTTATGATCCGGTGCCAAGAAGAGTTCTGGTGTCTAGGGATGTCAAGTTCATAGAAGAAAGGGGGTATTATGAGGAGAAGAACCAAGAAGAGCTGAAGGACCTTACCTCGGATAAGGCAGCAACTCTAAGGATTATCTTGGAAGGTATTGGCATTGGAGTGACCAAGAACCCGGGTGCAAATGGTCCAACAGGGACAAATGAAGCAAATAAGTCTCCCCACCTTGGTCATGAGGGGGGAAACACTGAAGACCAGGAAGGTGGAAGCACTGACAGCAGTGAAGAGTTTGATTCATGTCAAGAGGAGTTTGATTCTCCAGCGGAAGATAGAGGTTCCGGGTCTCATGATCAAGGTGGTGATACTCAAGAAGGTCAGAGAAGTACTGAGCATCAAGAAGAGGAAGAACCTGAAGAAAGGGAAGTAGAACAGCAGCATAAACAGTTGAGTAGAAGTTCTAGGATAAGAAGAAAACCTTCTGATTGGGTTAATACGAGGGTATACTATAATGCCCAAGCGGTTGCTCATCCATCCCAAGTGGTCTGCTCCTTTACTGAGTATCCAAAAGAGCATTGTTCCTTTATGGTCAGTCTGGACGAGAGCTACATACCTATATCCTATGAGGAAGCTATTAAAGATAAGGAATGGAAGGATTCAGTTGGTGCTGAGGAGAATGCAATGATCAAGAATGCAATGATCAAGAATGACACTTGATATGAAAGTGAGTTGCCAAAAGGAAAGAAGGCAGTAACCAGTAGATGGATCTTTACCATCAAATACTTGGCGAATGGGAAGATTGATAGAAGGAAAACCAGGTTGGTTGCAAGAGGGTTTACTCAAACCTATGGGGAAGGTTATGTGGATACCTTTGCACCAGCTGCAAAGCTTCACGCTATTAGAATCATATTGTCTCTTGCGGTTGGGGTTTGTGGCAAATGGATGTGAAGAACGCATTTCTTCAAGGAGAACTTGAAGATGAGGTCTATATGCATCCTCCACCAGGTCTGGAACACTTAGTGAAGAAGGGAAATGTTCTGCGGCTCAAGAAGGCAATCTATGGTCTCAAACAATCTCCTAGAGGCTGGTACAACAAGTCGAGTACTACTCTAAATGGCAAAGGGTTCAAGAAATCTGAACTGGATCATACCCTGTTCACTCTCTCGACCACGTCAGGTATAGTTGTCCTTCTTGTGTATGTTGATGATATCATCATCACAGGAAGTGACAAGGCAGGTATTCAATCCACTAAAGACTTCCTTAAATCTGTGTTTGAAATTAAAGACTTGGGCGAGATGAAATACTTCTTTGGTATTGAGATATGTAGATCCAAGGAAGGTTTGTTTCTGTCCCAAAGAAAGTATACACTTGATCTCTTGAAAGATGCAGGGAAACATCGAGGGAAGACAGCCAAGATGCCACTAGAGGATGGGTACAAAGTTCCTCGTGAGGGGGAGATTGAAGATAGCCGCCCATTCCATGATCCTAAGCTTTATAGAAAGCTTGTTGGTAAGTTGATCTTCTTACCATTACCCGACCTGATATCTGCTTTGTTGTTAACCAGGTGAGCCAACACATGCAAATCCCAAAGGAGTTTGAAAGGATTTTGATGTATCTCAACGGATCACCAAACATTGGAGTATGGATGGGGTGCACCAGAAGCACTGAAGTGGTGGGCTATTGTGATGCGGATTGGGCAGGAGATAGGATGGATAGGAAGTCGGCCACAGGATATTGCACCTTCATAGGTGGGAACCTAGTTATGTGGAAAAGCAAGAGCAGAAGGTGGTCTCTTGTTCCAGTGCAGAAGCTGAGTATAGGGCAATGCTGAAGCTTACAAACGAGCTGGTATGGATCAAAGGCATTCTGAAACATGTGGAGATTGATCAGTCTACACCAATGACCATGCACTGTGATAATCAAGCCGCAATCCATATAGCTTCCAACTCTGTTTTCCATGAAAGAACCAAGCACATTGAGGTTGATTGCCACAAGGTGAGGCAAATGATTGGTTTGGGAGTGATCTTGCCATGTTATACAAGGAGTGAGGATCAGTTGGCGGATGTGTTTACAAAGGCAGCTAGACAGAAGACAATGGAGTCCATCCATGTGAGGTTGGGACTCATTGATCTAACCCAACTTAGCTAATCCCCTCCTATGGGGTCTTTACTCTTTTTCCCTCATCAAAGGGTTTTATCCCAAAAAGGGTTTTCTCTTTGGTGAGGTTTTTAATGAGGAAGACCTCATAGCCTTCCAAGCTTGACTTGTTCCATATGGTCAAGCTTGAGGGGGAGTGTTAAGTTATGGTATCGATCTTGGGGTTGATTAGAAAGAAGAGAGGAGAAGGGCTTGGGTCGACCTTGTCCGTACAAGGCCGTACAGGCCGTACAAGGCTGTACAGGCCGTACAGGCCGTACAAGGTCGATCAAAAGCATCTCGCCCAAGATTTACCATTCGGGTAAAACCAAAGTCACCCGACTGCTTTTCTTGAGAGGTAACCTTATCCTCCCGTTGGAAAGGAAGTAGGGAGACGCGTGGACAGGCTGGCACGAGCTGGATGCCATTTACTTGGCCAGGAAGCCTTGGTTTGAATTAGGCGTGCCCTCCCCTTTTGGTCTTAACCACATCTTTCCTTCTCTTGCTTTACGAAAACCCTTGTATCCCTCTCTATATATTGCAACCCCGAGTGGATGAATAAAGCATACAATTCTCTCTATTATTTCCAAGTCTTCAAACATGTTCTTCACTGTCTCTTAATCTTTCTTAGCTCTTAGTCTAAATCGAGTCTCTTTGTTCCATAATCTGTTCTTTGTTTCTCTCTTCTTACTTATTCATCTACAATATCAAAAGATCTCAGCAACACAACTCGACAAGAGCATGCTGGCTCTGAAGACACGGATAACTATTATGAACACATCAGTTCATCCTCAAGACAAAGCCAAAGGAGGCAGAGACGTGGACAAGAAGGAAGGATAAACCGGAGAGATGAGCTTGCTGTTTTGAAGATCAAGATACCTCCATTCCATGGGAAAGCTGATCCGGATGCCTATCTCGAATGGGAGAAGAAGATTGAGCTGGTCTTTCAGTGTAAGCAGTACACAAATCAAAAGAAGATCCAGATAGCTGCTACTGAGTTCTACGACTATACTCTAAGCTGGTGGGATCAGTATATTACCAACAGAAGAAGGAATGGTGAGGAACCGGTTGAAACATGGCCAGAGATGAAGTATATCATGCGCAAGAGGTTTGTTCCAAGTCATTACCATAGAGACTTGCACCATAGGCTCAGAAATCTCACTCAAGCTTCAAGATCAGTAGAAGAATACTACCAGGAGATGGAGTTACTCATGCTGAGGGCTCGTATATCAGAAGGGGAATCGATGGATTGATAGACTGAGGTTGATATATTGCTGGGTTGAAGGGGAATCAATGGATTGATACACTGAGGTTGCGGAATGGCCTCAGATACTCCTCTCTCTCACTCTGGATTTGACACACCAGTCAGTTTGAGAGCTTGTTAATTGTTTTGGGTTCACATACCTCACAATCAAGTTTTTCAAAGAACAAATGAATCACCAAGAAGAAAAGAGTTTTTGATAAAAATGATGATTGAGTTCAGAACTGAAACAAAGCAACAATTTAAAGGGAAAATCTAGAGTAACTCGTGCATGAGGGCCTTGAGAGTTGTAGTTTCGTGCATGAGCACCTAGGGAAAAGAAATAAAACAAAAACATAAATAAACTAGATGTTATAGGAAACAACAGAATAATTAAAGGTGGTTGGGATGGTGGTGATTGGGCCGAGGATCTCTTTTTCACTTTCTTGGTTCTGAATAAGGCCAACAATCTTCTTAATTAGTTTCTTGGACCTGGATCTCGTGATGGGCCCAACAGATATAACAAAAGGTTCTTCTTTCTGGTATTTGGGCTTCTTTTGGGCCGAGAGAGAGACATCTTGGTTTTGGGCCTGATCCACGCCATCTTCTTGATAATAACATGGTTCTTGCATCTATTAAGGTTCATCATCAGGTTCCTCTAAGGTTGGCTCGTCCTGGATTGCATCATCCCCTCCTCCTTTGAAAGGATTTGTCCTCAAATCCAAATGATATGCATGAAAAGGAGCCAAGTCAGACACATTGAAAGTTGAACTCACAGAATACTTACCTTGAAGATCAATCTTGTATGCATTGTTGTTGATTTGCTCAAGGAACTTGAAAGGACCATCTCTTCTTTTCATTAGTTTGGACTTTCTTTCATTTGGGAATCTATCCTTCCTGAGGTGTATCCACACCAAGTCTCCAGGGTTAAAGATCAGTTCACGCCTTCCTTTGTTGGCATACTTCTCATACTGCTTTGTCATGGCTTCAATGTTCTCCTTAACATGTTTATGCAAAGACACAATAAACTAGGCCGTCTACTTGCCATCAAGGTTAGCTTGTTCTTTCAAAGGCAAAGACAACATATCCAAAGGAGTCAAAGGGCTAAACCCATAAACAATCTGAAATGGAGAAAACTTAGTAGCCCGATGAACAGAATGGTTGTATGCAAATATGACATGAGGCAAACAATCCTCCCAACTCTTAAGATTCTTTTTAATGATTGCACGCAAGAGAGTAGACAGAGATCTATTAACTACTTCCGTTTTTCCATCAGTCTAAGGATGACAAGTAGTAGAAAACAGCAATTTGGTTCCAAGTTTAGCCCACAATGTTTTCCAGAAATGACTCAAGAACTTAGTATCTCTATCAGACACAATGGACCTAGGCATTCCATGCAATCTAAACACTTCTCTAAAGAACAAATCAGCAACCAAAGAAGCATCATCAGTTTTGTGACAGGGAATAAAATGAGCCATCTTAGAGAATCTATCCACTACAACAAAGATGGAATCTCTTCCCTTCCTAGTTCTAGGCAATCCAAGCACAAAATCCATTGAGATATCTACCCATGGTTTATATGGAATAGGCAGAGGCATATACATACCTTTGGTTTGGTTTGTTGCTTTGGCTTGTTTGCAAGTAACACACTGATTACACAGCTTCTCCACATCTTTTCTCATTCTCGGCCAGTAAAAGTGATGCTGCAAACTCTTCAAAGTTTTGTCAATGCCAAAATGACCCATCAATCCTCCTCTATGTGCTTCCCTGACAAAGAGATCTCCCAAAGATCAGTTAGGAACACACAATCTTGATTCATAAAACAGAAAGCCATCATTCTTGAAATGTTTTTCTACAGCAATCTTGTCACACTTAAGATATAGTTCTTTGAAATCAGGATCAGTGGCATAGTATGACTTAACCTGTTCAAAACCGAGGAGTTGAGTTTCCAAAGTAGAGAGAAGAGTGTACCTCCGAGAAAGGGCATCAGCAACCACATTCTCCTTACCTTGTTTGTACTGAATGACATAAGGAAATGTTTCCAGGAACTCCACCCATTTGGCATGTCTTTTGTTGAGATTTTGCTGACCCTTCAAGTGTTTCAAGGATTCATGATCAGTATGAATGACAAACTCCTTGGGCCAGAGATAGTGTTGCCAAGTCTGGAGTGCGCGGATCAGGGCATAGAGCTCTTTGTCATAGGTTGGATAGTTCAACGTTGCACCTCCAAGCTTTTCACTGAAATAAGCTATGGGTTTCTTCTCCTGCATTAGAACTGCCCCAATACCTACACCTGAAGCATCACACTCTATTTCAAAAGTTTTTACAAAATCAGGAAGCATAAGAAGTGGTGCATTAGTCAACTTCCCTTTTAACAGATTGAAAGCCTCTTCTTGAGCTGGACCCCAAGTGAAACCCACAGTTTTCTTGATCACTTCAGTGAGAGGTGCAGCAATGGTGCTAAAGTCTTTCACAAATCTCCTATAGAATCCAGCAAGACCATGAAAACTTCTCACTTCTCCCACGTTTTTAGGGGTTGGCCACTTTCTTATAGCTTTCACTTTCTCTTCATCCACATGTATTCCCTGAGAAGTAACAACAAAACCTAAAAAGGCAAGGTTATCTATTCCAAAAGAGCACTTTTTATAATTGGCAAACAAGACTTCTTTCCTCAGGACATCTAAAACCTTTCTCAGATGTTCAACATGATCAGACAAGGTTTTACTGTAAATTAGGATGTCATCAAAGTAAACCACAACAAACAACCCTATGTAAGATCTCAAAACATGAATCATGAGTCTCATAAAAGTGCTAGGGGCGTTTGTTAAACCAAATGGCATCACAAGCCACTCATACAAGCCATGTTTTGTTTTAAAAGCAGTTTCCATTCATCCCCCTCTTTCATTCTGATCTGATGATACCCACTTTTCAAATCAATTTTAGAAAATAGCAAGAACCATGAAGTTCATCTAGCATATCATCGAGACGAGGAATGGGATGTTTGTACTTTACCGTGATGTTGTTGATGGCTCGACAGTCTACACACATTCTCCAGGTGCCATCCTTCTTTAGAACAAGCAACACAGGGACAGCACAAGGGCTAAGGCTCTCTCTGATGTGTCCTTTATCCATAAGCTCAGTAACTTGTCTTTGAAGCTCCAATGTTTCTACAGGGTTGGAACGATAAGCTGGTCTGTTTGGTAAGGAAGCTCCTGGAACGAAATCAATCTGATGTTCTATGCCACGAATTGGAGGCAGACCTTGGACATTTTCCTCTGCAAAGACATCACCATACTCCTGCAAAATAAAATCAAACTCACTCGGAATAGCTGGTGCACTGTCAGAAGATGAGGTTAGTGTTCTCTAGTAAACAAACAAGATCATAGCCTGCTGAGCATACATGTTTCTTTTAACCTCAACATTCTTGACAAAGAAATTAGAGTTTCTTACCTTCTGTTCCTTGTCAGCCTCTCTTTTGTTTTTCAGTTGTACCTGGTCAGGGTGAACATCGTGAGGTGACAGTGGGACTAATGTGATCTTCTTTCCTTGGTGCTCAAAGGAGTGGCGATTTGTGAAGCCATTATGCAACACCTTGTGATCATACTGCCAAGGTCTCCCTAAGAGAATATGTCCAGCATCCATAGGAAGAACAACACACAATACTTCATCTGCATATCTTCCAATGGTGATAGGAACATTAACTTGCTTCTGGACTTTCAAATCTCCATCTTCACTAAGCCACTGTAGAGTTTAAGGCGTTGGGTGTTTCTGAACCTTCAGATTAAGCTTCTCAACCAGGGATGAGCTCGCCACATTGGTGCAACTTCCTCGATCAATAATCAAGCTGCAAACCTTGTCTTGAATCTGACATCTAGTATGGAACAGGTTCTCACGCTGGTTCTGCTCTTCTTCCTTTTGCTTCACACTCAAAGTTCTCCTAGTAACCAGTAGCTCTCCATTGACTGGATAATCCATGTTTTCTTCATCGGTATCAATCAAGAGTTTCTCTTCTTCAGATTCATACTCTACATTCTCAAGCAGGATCATCAGCTTCTTGTTTGAGCACTCATTGGCATAATGTGCAATGCCATGACATTTAAAACACTTCACATCGCTGGTTCTCGTGGATGGAGTTTTTCCTTTGTCATCTCTGCCATTTCCAGAAGTCTTATTCTCCTCTTTTGGCTTGTTGAAAGCCTTCTTTTCTTTGTTGTAGGCTGGTTTAGAAGATGATCCATGCTGGTTTCTGGTATAGGACTTCCTCTTGTTCTGTTGCTCAATAAGCACTGCTTTGTGAAGAAGTTCCTCCAAGGTGTTGAACTCTTGCATCTCTAGCCGATCCTGCACTTCTCTGTTCAAGCCTCCTTGAAACCTTGCCATGGTTGATTCATCATCTTCATTAACATTGGCCTTGATCATGAGACTTTCCATCACCTGGATGTAATCTTCAACACTCTTAGTTCCTTGAGTCAGTCTTCTGGGTTTTTGATGGAGATCTCTGCCATAGTGACTTGGAACAAATCTAGCCTTCATGAGAGTCTTCATCTCGTACCAGGAAGTAACTGGAGCCATTCCAGTGTGTCTTCTCTTGTGCATAATCTGTTCCAACCAGTTGACTGCATATCCACTAAACTCAGTTGCAGCAAGCTTCACTTTCTTCTCTTCAGTGTAGTTTTGGCACTCAAAAACTAACTCCATTTTTCTTTCCCACTCCATGTAAGCATCAGGATCATTCTTACCAAAAAAGGTGGAATTCTCAGCTTGATATTTCCCAGGTTATCATCAGTTCTTGGTCGTGGGTTGTAGCTTCTCCTGGATCTAACATCACTCCTTCATGAAGATGAATAAGCATCATCAGAATTATCCTCTCTTGCTTCTCCTCTGGTTCTTCTTGCAGGGCGGTCAGCAGCTCTGTTTCTAGGATGTCTAGTTCCATAAAAGAACTCATTGGCTTCCTCTTCTCTTTTTGTCAAGTTATTTGTGACCTGCTTGGTAATCTCAGCAATCAGAGCCTGCATCTGAAAAGGATTAATATTGACAGTAGGTGTTGTCTCCTCTGCTTGATTATTGTTGTCGCCTGACATGGTTCCTGCAAAATCAACAAACTTTAGCAACACACAGAACTCACTCTTTCTCTCACGATCCTCCTTTGTTCTCTAAAGTTTTGTGGTGAAGGGGATTCAAAAGTTCAGTAACCAACCCAATCAAATGAAACTGCAGAAAACCAAAATCCCAAAGAAAAGAGAAAGATATACAGATTGCAAGATTTTTGATGAGCAAAAGATTTTACCAAACCTCAGTCTGATTTCTCCTAGACTGAACCTGATTTCTCCTGGGGATATTTTAATCAGATCTGGCTCACTTGCAAACAAATAGACATATAAGAGATTGATAAGAACAGAAATACCCAGAATAAAAGATGAATTCGAAATCCCAAAGATATGAACTTGAAATCCCAGAAAGTTTCAGACTTTGATAGATTAGAGATTGAAAAATAACCCAGAACTGGTAGATCGATAGAGTGGTTTCTTTGATACCACTTAATGACTTCTTCCCAAGGACTTCCACTCTGATTTTGGTTGGATCTTCTTTGTAACAGATTGAAAGATGAAGGTTTTGATGGATATTGGTATGATGGATGAAATAGGGTTGATATATGGCTGGGTTGAAGGGGAATCGATGGATTGATACATTGAGGTTGCGGAATGGCCTCAGATACTCCTCTCTCTCACTCTGGATTCGACACACCAGTCAGTTTGAGAGCTTGTTTATTGTTTTGGGTTCACACACCTCACAATCAAGTTGTTCAAAGAACAAATGAATTACCAAGAAGAAAAGAGTTTTTGATAAAAATGATGATTGAGTTCAGAACTGAAACAAAGCAACAATTTAAAGGGAAAATCATGAGCAACTCGTTCATGAGGGCCTTGAGAGTTGTAGTTTCGTGCATGAGCACCTAGGGAAAAGAAATAAAACAAAAACATAAATAAACTAGCTGTTATAGGAAACAGCAAAATAATTGAAGGTGGTTGGGATGGTGGTGATTGGGCCAAGGATCTCTTTTTCACTTTCTTGGTTCTGAATAAGGCCAACAATCTTCTTAATTAGTTTCTTGGACCTGGATCTCGTGATGGACCCAACAGATATGACAAATGGATCTTCTTTATGGATTTGGGCTTCTTTTGGGCTGAGTGAGAGACATCTTCATTTTGGGCCTGATCCACGCCATCTTGTTGATAATAACTTGGTTCTTGCATCCATTCAGGTTCATCATCAGGTTCCTCTAAGGTTGTCTCGTCCTGGATTGCATCAAGAAGCCAACCTATCCTAAGGAGTCTAAGCCATATCAGAAAGAAAACAAACCCTATCCGAGGGAATAAACCAAACCGAGTAGTACCCTTGACAAGGGCAAAAGGCAAGGCTGAAGTTTCCAGAGCTCGGGATGTCAAGTGTTTCAAGTTCCAAGGAAGAGGTCACTATGCTAATGAATGTACCAACAAGAGCGTCATGATTCTTCTGGAAGATGGTAGTATGTTTCAGAAGATGAAAGCACCAAAACCTGACCAAGAAGAGACTGAGGAAGAGCATGAAGAAGGACCAGTACAAGGGAAGCTTCAAGTAGCAAGAAGACTCCTAAGCTTGCAAACAAAGACGGAATAGCTAGAGAAACGTGAGAACCTGTTCTATACAAGGTGCTTGGTCCAAGGAAAGGTTTGCAGCCTTATAGTCGATGGAGGCAGTTGTGTGAATGCTGCTAGTGAGACAATGGTCAAGAAGTTGGGTTTGAAGGTTCAGAAGCACCCAAAACCTTACCGGATACAATGGCTTAATGAAGAAGGCACCATGAAGGTCTCTAATCAAGTCCTAATCCCCTTAGCCATAGGACGGTATGAACATGAGGTCTTGTGTGATGTCCTACCTATGGAACCTGGTCACAGACTTTTTGGGAGGCCTTGGCAATCCGATCGCCGAGTCATATATGATGGTTTCGCTAACAAGCATTCCTTTGAGTTCAAGGGACGCAAGACTGTCCTGGTCCCTTTAACACCTAAGGAAGTTCAGCATGATCAGATTCAACTCCAAAATAAGGAGATTGACCTCAAACCGGCTGTAACTAAACAACAAAACTTCTATGCAAACATGGGTAATATCAAAAGAACTCTCTACTCCTAAACAATCGACTATCCTACTTGTTTTTAAAGAAAATCTTTTGAACTTAACAGATCCTACACCGGTGTATCCGAGTGAAATGGTTTCTCTTTTGCAGGAGTTTCAATATTTATTTCCAGAGGACAACCCCATTGGTTTACCTCCCTTGCGTGGGATTGAGAATCGGATAGACTTTGTTCCAGGATCTACTCTTCCAAACCGGCCAGCTTAAAGAACCAATCTGGTTGAGACAAAGGAATTGCAAAGACAAGTAGAGGAATTCATGGAGAAGGGCCATATCCGAGAGAGTTTGAGTCCATGTGCTGTACCAGTGCTCCTTGTGCCTAAGAGGGATGGTACTTGGCGCATGTGTGTTGATTGTAGATCAATCAACAACATTACAGTGAAGTATCGCCATCCTATACTTAGATTAGATGATATGCTTGATGAATTACATGATTCTTGCATCTTATCTAAGATAGATTTGAAAAGTGGTTATCATCAGATTAGGATGAAAGAAGGAGATGAATGGAAAACTGTATTTAAAACTAAGCATGGTTTGTATGAGCGGTTAGTTATGCCCTTTGGATTGTCAAATGCACCTAGTACATTCATGAGATTGATGAATCATGTTCTTAGATCATTCATAGGCATTTTTGTTGTTGTGTACTTTGATGACATCTTAGTATATAGCAAGAACTTTGAGGATCATATAGAACATCCTAGGGATGTTCTTAATGTGTTAAGAAATGAGAAACTCTTTGCCAACTTGAAGAAATGTAATTTTTCACAGATAACTTGGTCTTTCTAGGCTTTGTTGTGACTGCAGATGGAGTTAAGGTGGACGAGGAGAAGGTCAAAGCCATCAAGGACTGGCCAAGCCCAACCACAGTAGGAGAAGTGAGAAGTTTCCATGGGCTTGCTGGTTTTTACAGGCGCTTTGTGAGGGACTTTAGAACCATTGCAGCCCTATTGACTGAAGTAATCAAGAAAAATGTAGGATTCAAATGGGGTGAAGCACAAGAAGCCGCATTCAAAACCCTTAAAGAGAAGCTTACTCAATCACCTCTCTTAATGCTTCCTGACTTTACTAAAACCTTTGAAACTGAATGTGATGCCTCAGGGATTGGAATCGGTGCTGTATTGATGCAGGATAGGAAGGCCATCGCCTACTTTAGTGAGAAGCTTGGAGGAGCCACTCTCAACTATGCCACCTATGACAAAGAACTCTATGCTTTGGTGAGGGCCTTGCAAAAATGGCAACATTACTTGTGGCCCAAGGAGTTTGTCATCCACACTGATCATGAGTCCCTAAAGTATCTCAAAGGTCAGTGTAAGCTTAGTAAGAGACACGCAAGGTGGGTTGAGTTCATTGAGACATTCCCAAAAGTGATCAAATACAAACAAGGTAAGGAGAACATAGTTGCTGATGCACTATCTCGGAGGTATGTTCTCTTGACCACTCTCTAGGCTAAGCTACTAGGTTTTGAGCAGATTAAAGACATGTATGAGACTGACCTTGATTTTGAAGAAGTTTTGTGTCTTGTGAGAAATTTGCTGCAGGGCACTACTTTAGGCAAGATGGATTCTTGTTCTATGATAACCGATTGTGTGTGCCTAATTGTTCTCTACGAGATCTATTTGTTAGGGAATCCCATGGGGGCAGTCTAATGGGAAATTTTGGGATTGCCAAGACTCTTAAAGTTTTGCAGGACCACTTCTATTGGCCACACATGAAAAGAGATGTTGAGAGAATCTGTGGAAATGTGCTACTTGCAAGCATGCTAAGTCCCAAGTCTAGTCTCATGGTTTGTACACTCCTTTACCAATTCCACACCATCCTTGGAATGACATATCTATGGATTTCATTGTTTGATTGCCTAGGACTAGAACCGGAAAGGACTCCATATTTGTTGTTGTTGATAGGTTCTCTAAAATGGCACATTTCATAGCTTGTCATAAGACTGATGATGCATTGCATGTTGCTAACTTGTTCTTTAAAGAGGTTGTTCATTTACATGGCATGCCTAGGACTATAGTTTCTGATAGGGATACTAAGTTTCTTAGTTAGTTTTGGAAGACTCTTTGGTCTAAGCTAGGCACTAAGTTGTTGTTTTCTACTACATGTCATCCGCAAACTGATGGACAAACTGAGGTAGTTAATAGGACTCTAGGAACACTCCTGCGTGCATTCATCAAAAAGAACTTGAAAACTTGGGAAGATTACTTACCTCATTGTGAATTTGCATACAATCATGCCATGCATTCTGCTTCTAAGTATTCTCCTTTTGAAATTGTTTATGGGTTCAATCCCACCTCTCCTTTGGATCTAATGCCATTACTATTGAGTTGACATGAAGAAATGAATGGCAAGGATAAGAGAAAGAGATCAAGAGGATTATTCTGGTCAGTTACCTTAATCTTGACCTAACTTGGTGTGGAAAGCAAGCAATGGATTCAGCTTGCATAATATCTTGTCTAGAGTGTCCTGAGGCTCAGAAATGCTTTAAATATAATGGAGAGACGTTGGCAGTAAGAGACAAGAGAAAGTCACATGTTGGGGTAAGGAAGAGAGAGAAGGTGCTGTCACTTTCCCTCATCTGGCAGAGCCAGTTTGTCTTGTATGCACAGTCCTTGTTTATTATTTTCTTGTTCAACTTGTATCCTCTATAATAATGTAATGGCCAGAACGAAATGAATCATGGAGAATCATTTCTCTCCTTCACCTTTACAAATCTCAGTCTCTCTCTAGACTCTCTCTCTCACCATTCTCTCTATCTCTCTAATCTCTCATCCAAATCTTCTCTAAACACTCTTATTCTCTCTGTTTCTCTAATCTATACTCACATGTCTCTAAAACATTTATGGTATCAGCGCCAGGTTACTCAATAGTGTGAGTGTTTTTCCGCAAATCTGTGTTCTTTCAGCTTGAAGTTTCTGTGTTCTTGAAATTTATGTGTTCTAGAAGCTCATGTGTTCTTGAAGTTTCTGTGTTCTCTTCTTTTGTTTTCTGGGTACTGTTGTTACCTAATGGAAACCAACGACCCAACCATGGAAGTGAAGAACAGATCTATAAATCCAGTCACACTTGAAGGGGAAAATTATTGGTTGTGGTCAAGACTGGCTAGAACAGCTTTAGGAAGCTGTGGGCTTTGGAGTAGTCATATAAAGGTGGAAGACTTAAAGGAGATGACTACTGAT
The DNA here is from genome assembly GCA_905132765.1 of Moricandia arvensis. Taxonomy (NCBI): domain Eukaryota; kingdom Viridiplantae; phylum Streptophyta; class Magnoliopsida; order Brassicales; family Brassicaceae; genus Moricandia; species Moricandia arvensis. The sequence goes on from CAJHQP010000697.1 coordinate 121,534, forward strand.
GAAGGTCATACAACAGATTTGAAGGGTGAAGATAAGTGGGACCAAGAAGACAATAGAGCACTTGAGATCATCCAGCAGTCTCTCTGAGATTCTATCTTGGAGGTACACATACATTGTGAAACCGCCAAGGAGATATGGGAAAGTCTTGAAGCAGTTTATGGGAACATCTCCAATCTGAGTAGGGTCTTTGAAGTCAAGAGGGTTATCAGTGACAGGAATCAAGAAGATGAAGAGTTCAACAAGCATCTAGGGAAGTTCAGATGCCTATGGTCTGAGTTAAAACTATTAAGACCAAGTACAGTAGATCCGAAGATTCTACAAGAAAGACTGGAACAAGATGCAGTTTTCAGCCTCCTATTCAGTCTTAACTTATCCTACAATCATCTTATCAAGCACATTCTCAGAGAGGACAAGCTTCTTGACTTTGATACAGTATGTGCATTGGTTCAGAGGGAAGAAGGTGCTCATCAGATGTCTAAATAAAATAAGAAGAGTTGTAGTATTGAGAAGAAGAAGCTCAGCAAGCAGGGGAGGCTGACGAGACTTCCGAAGGGTAAAGAAACCAAGGGAAGATACTGGAAGAAGAACAGACAGCATAGACATAATTCAGATAGGTGTTGGCACAAGAAGGTTGAGCAACAAATGGTTAAAGGCAGGTCCATGTATTCTGCTTTCATAAGCGAACTGAAGGAAGAAAAAGTGGGATCAAGTAGGCATGAGCCAACAGTATCTGATGGTCCTATCACCAGAAGTGAATGGAAGACTTTCATTGCAGCTGTTCAAGCTTTAATCACCACCAAGAAGTCTGGTAAAAATCCCTTAGCATCTAAACCTATCATAGTTGATTCTGGAGCAAGCCATCATATGATCTGTGATAGGAGTTGGATAAGTGATATTAAGGGTGCTAAAGGGAATGTTATGATGGCAAATGGTGGTAGGATCCCAATAGAAGGGATAGGAAACCTTAAGTTGTTTGATAAGGAATCTGCTGCCTTTTATCTGCCTCAGTTTACATCAAATTTGATCTCTGTAAAGAAGGCAACTGTCGATCTGGATTTTCAAGTGGTATTCAGGCCAAATGAGGTTGAGTTTCAAGATCTTACAACCGGGCAAGTGATTGGAGAGGAGACAGAAGAAATGAGCTCTATCACCTTCAAACCACTAAGCTTTCTAAACCCTTTACTTCTAGTTGCTTTAGTAGTGCTTCTGATATGAGTGATAGTATTATATGGCATGCTAGATTGGGTCATCCTCATACACGTGCACTTGAATTGATACTGCCTACTATGTCTTTTAACCACTTGGAATGTGAAGCTTGCATCCTAGGGAAGCATTGTAGAACTGTCTTTCCAACATCAGATACTATATATGAGCATTGCTTTGACTTAGTTCATTCTGATGTGTGGACTTCTCCATGCATGTCTAGGGACAATCAGAAATATTTTGTGACATTTATAGATGAGAAGTCCAAGTATAGTTGGATCACATTGCTGCCTTCTAAGGATAGAGTGCTGGATGCTTTTGTTAACTTCCATGCCTATGCCATTAATCATTTCAATGCTACTGTGAAGGTACTAAGGTCAGACAATGGAGGTGAATACACAAGTCATGCATTCAGGGATTATTTGGCAAAGCATGGCATAGTACATCAAACCAGTTGTCCTTACACACCACAACAAAATGGTGTTGCTGAAAGGAAAATAGACATCTGATGGAAGTTGCAAGATCAATGATGTTCCATGCTAATGTCCCTAAACGTTTTTGGAGTGATGCTGTGTTGACTGCTTGCTATCTAATCAACCGGATTCCAACCAAAACTCTCAAGCATCTGTCTCCTATTGAAGTGTTGAACAAGAACAAGCCACACATAGACCATCTGCGAGTCTTTGGGTATTTGTGTTATGTCTTAATACCAGGAGAATATAGAAGCAAGCTGGACGCAAAGAGCACTAGAGCCATGTTCATTGGCTACTCAACAACTCAGAAGGGGTATAAGTGCTATGATCCAACAACTAAGAGGGTTCTGGTATCAAGTGATGTTAAATTTGTGTAGTCCAAAGGGTTCTATGATGAGAAGAAATTGGAAGAGTTAAAGGATCTCTCTCAAACTCCATCAGACAAAGCAACAAATCTGAAGATTGTTTTAGAGAGTCTAGGTATCAAGATGTCCCAGGATCAGGAACCTAGCAGAAGGGTGCCTATTAACCAGTCTGACGAAGCTGAAAGAACAACCCCTTTTGATCATGAGGGGCGGAATGAGTCTGACTCAGGAGTGCAAGAGTAACATCCATAGGATTCAAGTCATCATGATCAAAATGCAGCACAAGAAGAGGATTCAGCTCAGCCTATCGAAGATGAGCAGGAAGAGCTGCATGAAACTGAGGTAGAAGAGCAAGCTGAAGTTCAACCACTGAGGAGAAGTACAAGGGTGAAGAAAGACCCATCAAATTGGGTCAATACAAGAGTGTATTACAATGCACAGGCTGTAGCTCACCCATCTCAGGCTGTGTGTTCATTTGCTTCTTATCCAAAAGGGCATGTGGTGTTCATGTGTAACTTGGATGAAAATGAAGTCCAAGATCCTATGAGGAAGCCATGAAGCATAAGGTATGGAGAGACTCAATAGGTGATGAAAGGTATGCAATGATAAGGAATGACACTTGGTATGAAAGTGAACTTCCTAAAGGGAAGAAGGCTGTGACAAGTAGATGGATCTTCACTATAAAGTACCTTGCAGATGGTACTATTGAAAGGCGCAAGACTAGGCTGGTAGCAAGAGGGTTTACATAAACCTATGGTGAAGACTACATTGACACATTTGCACCTGTTGCAAAGTTGCACACAATCCGAATTGTGCTATCACTTACAACAAATTTGGAATGGGATTTGTGGCAGTTGTTAACTTGAAGAAAGAAATGGAGCCAAAGGAAGAGTTGAGATGAGTTTGGGTCTGGTGCAAAGTTAGGGTCAAACCTCCGGAGATTGTCTACAAGGCTTTAAAAGTGACTAAAGGTGTTTAGAAGTGCTCTGGAGGTTGTGCAAAGATAGGGCCAAGTCTAGGAGTGATGCGCCCCTAGGATGCTTCTTTGGTTGATGGGAGGATAGATCCTTGCAAGAACGAATCAGAGACTCAAGTTCTTCAAGGTTTGTGGATTGAATGGTGACACAAGACGGATGAGAGGACTCTTGATACTCCTAGATGCTTAGCTCGGATATAACACACCAAGTTAAACACCCTTAAGGCTCTGAATATGACACACCAGAAAGATACTCGACAACTTCTAGAGAGAGAGAGAGAGAGCCGTCAAGAGAGAAATAAGACTTGATAGTATTCGATTTCTTGAGTACAATAGGGTTTGGGAAAAACCTTAAATAAAAGAAACCAGAGAACAAACTCTCTAGGGTTTCGAAAACATAAAATGGAAAACTATAGTTTAAAATATAACATAAGCTTAAGGATAAATGAACTTCTGCTAGTCTTGGGCCGAGATAGGGCCTAGGTGATTTGTAAGACAAGTCATGGCCTCATTAAAAACCTTCATCCGGAAAACCTCGTGGGACAAAACCAAAAGCAAGGAAAAGAGCACACACCAAATGTCTTGCCTAAACACTAACTCAGCTTGATGTAGAGATAGCTTGAATGGTGATCAAGATATCTCGGATCAAACCTTGTCCAAGACTTTCTTCTTGTTGTGGATGTGAAGTGAGTAATCCTACAACAGTCTCCTTAAGTTTCTTGGCTCTGGAACGGGTCATGGGACCTTCTGGAATGGTCAAAGCATCATCACCAGGCTGCTGGTGCATTGTGGCATCATGTGACTCATCCAAGCTCTCCTTGCTCTATTTAGTAATCTGGTCCATGATCACACCATCCCCTCCCTCTTGAAAAGGATTTGTCCTCAAATCTGGTTCATCAACAGGAAAAGGGACCAAGTCAGTAACATTGAAGCTATTTGACACATCATACTTACCTTGGAGATCAAGTTTATAGGCATTGTCATTAATCTTGTGGATGATCTCGAAGGGTCCATAAACCCTTGGCATTAGCTTGGACTTCATCTCGTTGGGAAACCTATCCTTCCTTAGGTGAAGCCAAACTGGGTCACCGACTTCAAAGAGCTTCACATGCCTTCCCTTGTTGGTTTGCTTCTCATAGAACTTAGTTTTCTGTTCAATGTTTTGTCTAGCCTTCTGATGGATTTGTTGGACCATCTCAGCTTTCTTCTTACCGTCCAAACTAACCCTTTCACACTCAGGTAAAGGCATTAGATCCAAAGGAGAGGTGGGATTGAACCTATAAACAATTTCAAAAGGAGAGTACTTAGAAGCAGAATGCATGGCATGATTGTATGCAAATTCATAATGTGGTAAGTAGTCTTCCCAAGTTTTCAAGTTCTTTCTGATGAATGCACGCAGGAGTGTTCCTAGAGTTCTATTAACTACCTCAGTTTGTCCATCAGTTTGTGGATGACATGTAGTAGAAAACAACAACTTAGTGCCTAGCTTATACCAAGGAGTCTTCCAAAAGTAACTAAGAAACTTAGTGTCCCTATCAGAAACTATAGTCCTAGGCATGCCATGTAAACGAACAACCTCTTTAAAGAACAAGTTAGCAATATGCAATGCATCATCAGTCTTATGACAAGCTATGAAATGTGCCATCTTAGAGAACCTATCAACAACAACAAAGATGGAGTCCTTTCCGGTTCTAGTCCTAGGCAATCCAACAATGAAATCCATGGATATATCATTCCAAGGATGGTGTGGAATTGGTAAAGGAGTGTACAAACCCTGGGATTGGACTTGGGACTTAGCATGCTTGCAAGTAGCACACCTCCCACAGATTCTCTTCATGTGCGGCCAATAGAAGTGATCCTGCAAAACTTTAAGGGTCTTGGCAATCCCAAAGTGTCCCATTAGACTGCCCCCATGGGATTCCCTAACAAAGAGATCTCGTAGAGAACAATTAGGCACACACAATCTGTTATCATAAAACAAGAACCCATCTTGTCTAAAGTAGTGTCCTGCAGCAAACTTCTCACAAGACACATAAGCTTCTTTGAAATCAAGGTCAGTATCATACATATCTTTAATCTGCTCAAAACCAAGTAACTTAGCATCTAGAATGGTTAAGAGAACATACCTCCGAGATAGTGCATCAGCAACTATGTTCTCCTTACCTTGTTTATATTTGATCACGTATGGAAATGTCTCAATGAACTCAACCCATCTTGCGTGTCTCTTACTAAGCTTACTCTGCCCTTTTAGATACTTTAGGGACTCATGATCAGTGTGGATGACAAACTCCTTGGGCCACAAGTAATGCTGCCATGTTTGCAAGGCCCTCACCAAGGCATATAGTCTTTGTCATATGTTGCATAGTTGAGAGTGGCTCCTCCAAGCTTCTCACTGAAGTAGGCGATGGGTTTCCTATCCTGCATCAACACAGCACCAATTCCAATCCCTGAGGCATCACATTCTATTTCAAAGGTTTTAGTAAAGTCAGGGAGCATTAAGAGAGGTGATTGAGTAAGCTTCTCTTTAAGGTTTTGGAATGCGGCTTCTTGTGCTTCTCCCCATTTGAATCCCACATCCTTCTTGATTACTTCAGTTAATGGAGCTGCAATGGTGCTAAAGTCTCTCACAAAACGCCTATAGAACCCAACAAGCCCATGGAAACTTCTCACTTCTCCTACTGTGGTTGGGCTCGGCCAGTCCTTGATGGCTTTGATCTTCTCCTCGTCCACCTTAACTCCATCTGCACTCACAACAAAGCCTAGGAAAACCAAGTTATCTGTGCAAAAAGTGCACTTCTTCAAGTTGGCAAAGAGTTTCTCATTTCTCAACACATTTAGGACAGCCCTAAGATGTTCTATATGATCTTCTAAAGTCTTGCTATATACTAAGATGTCATCAAAGTACACAACAACAAAAATGCCTATGAATGATCTAAGAACATGATTCATCAATCTCATGAATGTACTAGGTGCATTTGACAATCCAAAGGGCATAACTAACCGCTCATACAAACCATGCTTAGTTTTAAATACAGTTTTCCATTCATCTCCTTCTTTCATCCTAATCTGATGATAACCACTTTTCAAATCTATCTTAGATAAGATGCAAGAATCATGTAATTCATCAAGCATATCATCTAATCTAAGTATAGGATGGCGATACTTCACTGTAATGTTGTTGATTGATCTACAATCAACACACATGCGCCAAGTACTATCCTTCTTAAGCACAAGGAGCACTAGTACAGCACATGGGCTCAAACTCTCTCGGATATAGCCCTTCTCCATGAGTTCCTCTACTTGTCTTTGCAACTCCTTGGTCTCAACCGGATTGGTTCTGTAAGCTGGTCGGTTTGGAAGTGTTGATCCTGGAACAAAGTCTATCTGGTGCTCAATCCCACGCAATGGAGGTAACCCAATGGGAATGTCCTCTGGAAATACATCTTGAAACTCCTGCAAAAGAGAAACCAATTCACGCGGATACACCGTTGTAGAACCTGTTAAGTTCATGAGAGTTTCTTTAAACACAAGTAAGATAGCTGATTGTTTAGAGTAAAGAGTTCTTTTGATATCACCCATGTTTGCATAGAAGTTTGGCTGCTTACTTCCTGCCGGCTTGAGATCAATCTCCTTCTTCTTTTGGAGTTGAATCTGATCATGCTGAACTTCCTTAGGTTTCAAGGGAACCAGTACAGTCTTGCGACCCATGAACTCAAAGGAGTGCTTGTTGGTGAAGCCATCATGGATGACTCGGTGATCAGATTGCCAAGGTCTCCGAAGAAGTATGTGACCAGCTTCCAAAGGTAAAACATCACACAAGACTTCATCTTCATATCTTCCTATGGCTAATGGAATGAGAACTTGATTTGAGACCTTCATGGTGCCTTATTCATTCAACCATTGTAGCCGGTAAGGTTTTGGGTGCTTCTGAACCTTTAGACCCAACTTCTTGACCATTGTTTCACTCGCAGCATTAACACAACTACCTCCATCTACTATGAGGCTGCACACTTTTCCTTGGACCAAGCAGCGGGTATAGAACAGGTTCTCACGTTGCTCTAGCTCCTCAGTCTTGGTTTGAAAGCTTAGGAGCCTTCTTGCTACTAAAACCTTCCCTTGAACAGGTCCTTCTTCATGCTCTTCTTCAGTTTCTTCTTTGTCAGACTCGGTGTTGTCATCTTCTGAGGCATACTCACCATCTTCCAGTAGGATCATGACTCCCTTGTTGGTACATTCATTGGCATAGTGACCTCGTCCTTGGCACTTGAAACACTTAACATCACGAGCTCTGGAACTAGAAGCCTCAGCCTTGCCCTTGCCCTTGTCAAGAGCACTGCTTGGTTTGGTTTTTTCGCTCGGATAGGGCTTGTTGTCTTTCTGATATGGCTTAGACTCCTTATGATAGGTTCATTTCTCTTCCTTGGTGTGGTGTAACCGGTTGGATCCATAGCTGGTTCGTGAATGTCCCTTCCTCTTGAGCTGTTGTTCCACAAGAATTGTTGATCTGAGGAAATAAAGAAGGGAGGTTTAAAGGTCTTAAGCTAAGGAACGAGATCAAGAGAAGGTTGGTGCAAAGTTAGGGCAAGTGTACGGACAATACGGACTGTACGGATTGTGCGGCCGACTGTACGGACAACTCGAGCCAAATTTGTTTAAACTCGACCAAAACATATTTTGGTCTTGTGCAAAAATGGGGTTAAAGTTGTACGGATGAGCCATGTCCGTAAAACTCAAGGTCCGTACACTTATGGTGGAACTGGGGTCACAAGGAAGAAGGAAGTGCAAAGTAAACTGGTTGGGTGAAAAAGAGAAGTTAACTTGTTGGTAATCCGGTAAGAAGATGGCTCGCCGATAAGAGGATAAGGCTTGACCAGACAAGCTGGCTCGTGCTGGAAAGGCAAGGAATCTAGTCAAGATGCCAAACGCATCTTGCCTTTTCAGCCAAGTATTCGAAAACACGGCGCGCTCCCTTCCTAGTGTGTCCACGTCTCCGCCTTAGTTACCATACTCCCCTTGACCGTTTGTGGATGAGATTAAGCTTCCATATATATTGTAACCGAGACTCAGATTATTAATCAAGCAATACATTTCAATCTTTTCGAGTTACTCTCTCATCACTCTCTCTCTTGTTCATCATGAACAACAATCAATCTTCTCTCTAATCTCTTCTCGGTTCACTCTTTCTCTCTTAATCTCGCACAACCTACACTTGTTCTCTCAAAATCTCATGGTATCGGAGCTAGGTTACCCACATCCTGGTGTTTAGATCTAGTAACCTTCAGCTTCATTTCGAGTTCAGAGGAGCAAACTTTTGAAGATGGAAGGAAGCAAGATGACAATAACGGTTCCGGTTACTCTTAAAGGTGGTGGAAACTACGTGTTGTGGTCTCGGCTTGTGAAGACTGCAGTTCAGAGCAAGGGTTTGTGGAGTCACATCTCGGATGGAGCTCCAAAACCAGTTGCTAGTGAAGAAGGAGGTACTAGGGAGCTCGCTGTAGCTGATCAACAGAAGTGGAATCAAGACGACATGATGGTTCTCACCATGATCCAAGGGTCCTTAGATCAACCCATACTGAAGGCATACAGCTACTGCGAGACACCAAAGACCTGTGGGAGACACTCCAGAAGATCTATGGTAACACCTCTAATCTGAGCCGGGTGTTTGAGCTCAAGAGAGCTATAAACACACTTGTTCAAGAAGATGTTGAGTTTACCAAGTACTTGGGTAACTTCAGAGCCTTGTGGTCTGAACTAGAGATGCTTAGACCCAACACAACTGATCAATACACACTCATGGAGAGGCATGAACAAGATCAGGTGTTTGGGTTAATGTTGACTCTGAATCCTGCCTTCAATGATCTGATCAAACACATATTGAGGTCCCCAAAGCTCCCAACTTTAGAGGAAGTGTGTGCTCAGATCTAGAAGGAGGAAGGGTCCTTGGGATTGTTCGGTGGTAAGGGGGAGCTGTCCCTGGCCAATCAAGCTGAGGCTTTCCAAGCTAACAAAGCTATGTACATGCCTGATGAAAGAAGAGGTGGTGAGGAAAAGAGGTTTGGAGGCAACTGTGATCACTGCAAGAAACCGGGTCATAAGAGGAGCCAGTGTTGGATAATCCATCCCCATCTCAAGCCGGCAAAGTTCATGAAGGACAGAGATGCAAGAGCTTACCTTTCAACCGAAGCAAGTGAAGCTGGTGGTTCATCCGGAGGTGGTTCAACCACGCGTGAAGGGGAAGTAAAGGCCTTGACATCTCAACACACTCCCTTGAAGAGCATGGATCATGAGCTGATCAGGAGGTCAGACATTGATGCCCTCATTAAAGCTCTCAAGGATAATGGTAATGTATCTGGTAACCCTCTAGGGTACTCCTATGCTGCTTATAGCTTATCTAGTATCCCTGATCATTTGAAAACTGGAAATGACTTTCATATTGCTACATCTAGGTATCTTAAGAACCATGATCAGTTAGAACATGAATCGCCTAGTTCCTATCATGCTCATAACACTAGTAAGCCTCTAGTTGTTGATTCTGGAGCCTCTCACCACATGATTAGTGATGATAAGTTGATAAAAGACATAGAACCTGCTCATGGTCATGTAATGATTTCTAATGGTGATAGAATAGCAATAAGAGGAATCGGCAAGTTGAACCTATTTGATAAGGAGTCTAAAGCTTTTTACATGCCTGAATTCACATCTAATATTTTGTTAGTTAAGAGATGCACCACTGATTTACATTGTAATGTTATATTCAGTCCAAATGATGTGAAGTTTCAGGATATTGAGAGCCATAAGTTGATCGGAAAGGGAGTAACAAAAGGAGATCTTTACATGCTTGAAGACACTATCCCTAGTACGGATTTTAAATACTCGTTTAGTTCTACTTCTGTGCTGAATAATAATGCATTGTGGCATGCTAGAGTAGGTCACCCTCATGTTAGAGCTCTAAGTTTAATGTTACCAGGTGTCATGTATAAGAATAATGAATGTGAAGCATGTCTCTTGGGTAAACATTGTAAGGCAGTTTTTCCAAAATCTACAACCCTTTATGAAAAGTTTTTGATCTTGTGCATTCAGATGTGTGGACTGCTCCTTGTTTATCTAGGGAAAATTACAAGTACTTTGTAACATTCATTGATGAAAAATCAAAATACACCTGGATAACCCTCATTCAAACTAAGGATAGAGTGCTTGATGCATTTAGAAATTTTCAGGCTTATGTGACTAACCATTACCATGCCAAGATTAAGATTTTCAGGTCTGATAATGGTGGTGAGTATACAAGTCTTGCATTCAAGCAACATCTAGCTCAACATGGGATCCTTCACCAAACAAGTTGTCCTTACACGCCACAACAAAATTGAGTGGCTGAAAGGAAGAATAGGCATCTTGGAGGTGGCTCGGTCAATCATGTTCCAGTCCAATGTCCCCAAAAGGTTTTGGAGTGATGCAGTGATGACTGCTTGCTATTTGATCAACAGAACACCTACCAGAGTTCTAGACGACAAGGCGCCTTTTGAAGTTCTAAACAAGGAGAAGCCGGCCTTAAGTCATCTAAGGGTGTTTTGGTGTCTATGATTTGTTCTGGTTACCGGGGAGATGAGGAACAAACTAGAACCAAAGAGCACAAGGGCAATGTTCATTGGCTACTCTACAACACAGAAGGGTTACAAGTGTTTTGATCCAAAGACAAGGCGAGTTCTGGTGTCTAGAGATGTGAAGTTTGTGGAGCCAAGAGGGTACTATGAAGAGAAGAGTTGGGATGATTTGAAGGATCTATCCCAAGCATCTGATAAGGCAGGTAGCCTCCGGATCATCCTTGAGGGTGTTGGGATCAATACAACCCATGATCAGAGGAGGCAAGAAGGCCTCACACTCATGAAGCTGAAGATCAAACTCACCATGAGCATGAAGGGGGAAATCGACCTGAGGCCGGAGGAGGTCAAGATGAGGAACACTCAGGATATCATGATCAAGGTGAGGCAGCAAGTGAAGAAGAAGGAATTGAAGAAAACAATGGACCTGAAGGAGAAGGTCATGAGGAACCAGTGGAAGAAGCTCCACTTCTGAGGAGAAGTATGAGGGTGAGGAGAGACCCTTCAAACTAGGTCAACACCCGGGTGTACTACAATGCCCAAGCAGTAGCTCATCCAAGTCAGGTGGTATGTTCTTTTGCCGAGTTCCAAAAGAGAATTGTGCTTTTATAACTTGTCTGGATGTAAGCCAATTGCCAAAATCATATGAAGACATATTGAAGGATGAGAAATGGAGAGCCTCAGTTGCGGATGAGGCTAATGCCATGATCAAGAATGAGACATGGTATGAAAGTGAGCTACCTAAAGGGAAGAAAGCAGTAAACAGTATGTGGATATTCACAATAAAGTCCTTGCCAAATGGGAAGATAGATAGAAGGAAGAAAAGACTGGTAGCTAGAGGCTTCACTCAAACTTATGGAGAAGACTATCTTGACACCTTTGCTCCTGTTGCTAAACTCCATACCATTCGGATTGTTCTATCAATGGCAACCAATCTGAAATGGGATCTTTGGCAAATGGATGTCAAGAATCCCTTTCTTCAAGGAGAACTTGAAGATGAAGTCTACATGAAACCACCACCAGGTCTTGAGGGTCTTGTGAAACCAGGGAATGTGCTGAGGCTTAAGAGAGCTATATATGGCCTAAAGCAGTCGCCTAGAGCTTGGTACAACAAGCTAAGCACTACTCTGAATGGGCGAGGCTTCAGGAGGTCTGAGGTAGACCACACACTCTTCACTCTCACCACAAACTCAGGTATTATTGTCCTTCTAGTTTATGTTGATGATATCATCATAACTGGAAGTGACAAAGCAGGTATACAAGATACTAAAGACTATCTAAAATCTGTGTTTGAAATTAAAGACTTAGGGGAGATGAAATACTTCCTTGGAATTGAGATATGTAGATCCAAGGAAGGCTTGTTCATGTCCCAGAGGAAATACACTCTTGATCTTTTGAAAGATGCAGGTAAATTTGGTGGGAAGATAGCTAAAATGCCATTGGAGGATGGGTACAAAGTACCACGAGAGGGGGAGATTGAGAACAGCCAATACCTTGAAGATCCTAAGCTCTATAGGAGGATGGTTGGTAAGTTAATATACTTGACCATTACCCGTCCTGATATCTGTTTTGTTGTGAACCAGGTGAGCCAACACATGCAAGAGCAAAGGGAAAATCACTTGAGGATGGTGGAACGGATCCTAAGTTACCTCAATTGATCACCAGGCCAATGAGTATCGATGGGGTGTAATGAGAGCACTGAAGTGGTGGGATACTGTGATGCGGATTGGGCAGGAGATAGGGCTGATAGGAAGTCTACCACAGGCAATTGCACCTTTATTGGAGGAAACCTGGTCACTTGGAAGAGTAAGAAGCAGAAGGTGGTCTCCTGTTCGAGTGTTGAGGCTTAGTATAGAGCCATGCTGAAGCTGACAAATGAGTTGGTGTGGATCAAAGGGATATTAAAGCATCTAGGAGTTGAGCAAGCCGCACTAATGACTATGCATTGTGACAACCAAGCGGCCATTCACATTGCAACCAAATCGGTGTTCCATGAAAGAACCAAGCATATTGAAGTATTCTGCCACAAGGTGAGACAGATGATTGGTCTTGGAGAGATCTTACTATGCTACACAAGGAGTGAGGATCAGTTGGCGGATGTCTTTACCAAGGCAGCAAGGCAAAAGGTTATTGAGTCTATTCACACCAGATTAGGACTCATTGTCCTTTCACCAGATAACTAATCCCCTCGCTATGGGGTCTTCACTCTTTTTCCCTCATCAAAGGGTTTTATCCCAAAAAGGGTTTTCTCTTTGGTGAGGTTTTTAATGAGGGAGATGTCATAGCTTTCCCAGCTTGACTTGTTCAACATGGTCAAGCTTGAGGGGGAGTGTTGATCTGAATAAATAAAGAAGGGAGGCTTAAAGGTCTTAAGCTAAAGAACGAGATCAAGAGAAGGTTGGTGCAAAGTTAGGGCAAGTGTACGGACATTACGGACTGTACGGATTGTACGGCTGACTGTACGGACCACTCGACCCAAACTTGTTTAAACTCGACCAAAACATATTTTGGTCTTGTGCAAAAGTGGGGTTAAATTTGTACGGATGAGCCATGTCCGTACAACTCAAGGTCCGTACACTTATGGTGGAACTTGGGTCACAAGGAAGAAGGAAGTGCAAGGTAAATTGGTTGGGTGAAAAGGAGAAGTTAACTTGTTGGTAATCCGGTAAGAAGATGGCTCGCGGATAAGAGGATAAGGCTTGACCGGACAGGCTGGTTCGTGCTGGAAAGGCAAAGAATCTAGTCAAGATGCCAAAGGCATCTTGCCTTCTCAGCCAAGTATTTGAAAACCAGGCGCCCTCCCTTCCTAGTGTGTCCACGTGTCTGCCTTAGTTACCATACTCCTCTTGACCGTTTGTGGATGAGATTAAGCTTCCCTATATATTGTAACCGAGACTCAGATTATTAATCAAGCAATACATTTCAATCTTTTCGAGTTACTCTCTCCTCTTTCTCTCTCTTGTTCATCATGAACATCAATCAATCTTCTATTTAATCTCTTCTCGGTTCACTCTTTCTCTCTTAATCTCGCACAACCTACACTTGTTCTCTCAAAATCTCATGGTATCAGAGCCAGGTTACCCACATCCTGGTGTTTAGATCTAGTAACCTTGAGCTTCATTTCGAGTTCAAAGGAGCAAACTTTTGTGGGTTCTTGAAGGTTGCTTTGAAGATGGAAGGAAGCAAGATGACAATAACGGTTCCGGTTACTCTTAAAGGTGGTGGAAACTACCTTTTTTGGTCTCGGCTTGTGAAGACTGCGGTTGGGAGCAAGGGTTTGTGGAGTAACATCTCGGATGGAGCTCCAAAACCAGTTTCTAGTGAAGAAGGAGGTACTAGGGAGCTCGCTGTAGCTGATCAACAGAAGTGGACTCAAGACGACACGATGGTTCTCACCATGATCCAAGGGTCCTTAGATCCACCCATACTGGAGGCATACAGCTACTGCGAGACACCAAAGGCCCTGTGGGAGGCACTCCAGAAGATCTATGGTAACACCTCTAATCTGATCCGGGTGTTTGAGCTCAAGAGAGCTATAAACACACTTGTTCAAGAAGATGTTGAGTTTACCAAGCACTTGCGTAAGTTCAGAGCCTTGTGATCTGAACTAGAGATGCTTAGACCCAACAACACGGATGAAGACACACTCGTGGAGACGCGTGAAGAAGATCAGGTGTTTGGGTTAATGTTGACTCTGAATCCTGCCTTCAATGATCTGATCAAACATGTACTGAGGTCCCCAAAGCTCCCAACATTGGAGGAAGTGTGTGCCCAGATCCAGAAGGAGGAAGGGTTCTTGGGATTGTTCGGTAGTAAGGGGGAGCTGTCCCTGGCCAATCAAGCTGAGGCTTTCCAAGCTAACAAAGCTATGTACAAGCCTGATGAAAGAAGAGGTGGTGAGTAAAGGAGGTTTGGAGGCAACTGTGATCACTGCAAGAAGCCGGGTCATAAGAGGAGCCAATGTTGGATACTACATCCCATCTCAAGCCGGCAAAATTCATGAAGGACCGAGATGCAAGAGCTCACCTTTCAAGCGAAGCAAGTGAAGCTGGTGGTTCATCCGGAGCTGGTTCAACCACGCGTGAAGGGGAAGAAAAGGCCTTGACATCTCAACACACTCCCTTGAAGAGCATGGATCATGAGATGATCAGGAGGTCATACATTGATGCCCTCATCAAAGCTCTCAAGGAGAATGGCAATGTATCTGGTAACCCTCTAGGGTACTCCAATGCTGCATATAGCTTATCTAGTATCCCTGATCATTTGAAAACATGAAATGACTCTCATATTGCTACATCTAGGTTGCGTAAGAACCATGATCAGTTAGAACATGAATCGCCTAGTTCCTATCATGCTCATAACACTAGTAAGCCTCTAGTTGTTGATTCAGGAGCCTCTCACCACATGATTAGTGATGATAATTTGATAAAAGACATAGAACCTGCTCATGGTGTAACATCTCTTCTAACTCCACATAATGTTGCATCTCAACATTGTCTTGTATCTCTCGGTTTGGACCACACAGGAACCTTGACATTGTTGCCTCTCTATCTTAGGATATACTAGCCCTTAACATGAGCAACTCCATCTCCTGGTAATATTCCTCCACTGATCTTGAACCTTGAGTAAGCTTCCTGAGCCTGTGGTGCAAGTCTCTATGGTAATGACTCGGAACAAACCTCTTGCGCATGATAGACTTCATCTCTGTCCATGTCTCAACTAGTTCCCCACCATTCCTTCTACGGGTAGTAATGTACTGATCCCACCAGCTTAGAGCATAGTCATAGAACTCAGTATAAGCTATCTGGATCTTTTTGTGGTTTGTGTACTGCTTACACTGAAAGACCAGCTCAATCTTCTTCTCCCATTCAAGAGAGGCATCCGGATCAGCTTTACCATGGAAAGGGGGTATTTTGATCTTCAAACCAGCAAGCTCATCTCTCTGGGTTGTCCTTCCTTCTTGTCCTAGTCTATCTCTCCTTTGAATTTGTCTTGAGGAAGAGCTGATATGTTCATAGTAGTTATCAGTTTCTTCAGAGCCGGCATGCTCTTGTTGAGCTGCATGAGGTCTTTCTTCTCTCCTAGTCTCTCGGTTGGGACCTTGACCCGTAGCTCATCTTACTTCTTCTCTGAACTCTCTGCGGAGCTCATTGAGGTTGGTCCTCATCATGTCAGTCATTGTGGTGACCATAGAATCATTAAGTTGAGCCGTCATGGCCTCAATGAGCAGTTTGTTCTTCCGGACCAACTCAGCTTCTTCATCAGTCTCGGTTCCCATTGCTGCCTTGCACAAAGGAAAACTTAATAACCAGTAAATAGATTCTAGGTAAACACGAGAAGAAAAAAGGAAAAAGCTCAACACAAGAATTATACTTGCTCGTCAAGGTAAAAAGCTATGCGGCTAGGTTAAGAAAATCTAGGGTTTTTGCCTAAACCAAAAAGGAAATTCCTCTAAACTCGGCAAAAAATCTATGATTTTCAAGCAGCTATAAACAATCTTAGATCTTTTTCTTGTTCAAGATGATTAAAGAGTTTTGCGGCTGAAACAAAATGATTTAAAGAGTAAACGATACTTCCCTAACGAAAGTTGCTCTGATACCACTTAATGCACCCCTAGGATGCTTCTTTGGTTGATGGGAGGATAGATCCTAGCAATAACGAATCAGAGACTCAAGTTCTTCAAGGGTTGAGGATTGAATGGTGACACAAGGGGGATGAGAGGACTCTTGATACTCGTAGATGATTAGCTCGGATATACCACACCAAGTTAAACACCCTTAAGGCTCTGGATATGACACACCAGAAAGATACTCGACAACTTCTAGAGAGAAAGAGCCGTCAAGAAAGAAATAAGACTTGATAGTATTCGATTGCTTGAGTACAATAGGGTTTGGGAAAACCCTTAAATGAAAGAAACCAGAGAACAAACTCTCTAGGGTTTCAGAAACATAAAATGGAAAACTATAGTTTAAAATATAACATAAGCTTAAAGATAAATGAAATTCTGCTAGTCTTGTGCCGAGATTGGGCCTACGTGATTTGTAAGACAAGTCGTGGCCTCGTTAAAAACCTTCCTCCGGAAAACCTCGTGGGACAAAACCAAAAGCAAGGAAAAGAGCACACACCAAATGTGTTGCCTAAACACTAACTCAGCTTGATGTAGAGATAGCTTGAATGGTGATCAAGATATCTCGGATCACACCTTGTCCAAGACTTTCTTCTTGTTGTGGATGTGAAGTGAGTAATCCTACAACAGTCTCCTTAAGTTTCTTGGGTCTGGAACGGGTCATCGGACCTTCTGGAATGGTCAAAGCATCATCACCAGGCTGCTGGTGCATTGTGGCATCATGTGACTTATCTAAGCTCTCCTTTCTCTCTTTAGTAATCTGGTCCATGATCACATCAAGGAGGGACTAGAAAGGCTTTTGAGGAGCAAATGTGAGAATGTGTAAAGTTAGGGCGAGGCCATACGGATTTGGTACGGACGGATGTGCTCTTCTCTTTTTCTAGATCAGACCCTTCTCTTTCACTCTCAAGTTCTCTCTCAGCCTTTAATGGCGGGCTCTTCACACACACAGCCTGAGCTCTGATAAAACTAACATGGCATCAGAGCCAGGTTCATCAGAACGTGGTTCCAAGCTTCCACAAGTGACACGTCCCTAGGATGCTTCTTTGGTTGATGGGAGGATAGATCCTTGCAAGAACGAATCAGAGACTCGAGTTCTTCAAGGTTTGTGGATTGAGTGGTGACACAAGAGGGATGAGAGGACTCTTGATACGCCTAGATGATTAGCTCGGATATAACACACCAAGTTGAACACACTTAAAGCTGTGGATATGACACACCAGAAGGTTACTTGACAACTTCTAGAGAGAGAGAGAGCCATCAAGAGAGAAATAAGACTTGATAGTATTCGATTGCTTGAGTACAATAGGGTTTCTGGAAACCCTTAAATAAAAGAAACCAGAAAACATACTCTCTAGGGTTTCGAAAACATAAAATGGAAAACTATAGTTTAAAATATAACTTAAGCTAAAGATAAATGAACTTCTGCTAGTGTTGGGCCGAGATAGGGCCTAGGTGATTTGTAAGACAAGTCGTGGCCTCGTTAAAAACCTTCCTCCGGAAAACCTCGTGGGACAAATCCAAAAGCAAGGAAAAGAGCACACACCAAATGTCTTGCCTAAACACTAACTCAGCTTGATGTAGCGATACTTGAATGGTGATCAAGATATCTCGGATCAAACCTTGTCCAAGACTTTCTTCTTGTTGTGGATGTGAAGTGAGTAATCCTACAACAGTCTCATTAAGTTTCTTGGCTCTGGAACGGGTCATGGGACCTTCTGGAATAGTCAAAGCATCATCACCAGGCTTCTGGTGCATTGTGGCATCATGTGACTCATCTAAGCTCTCCTTGCTCTCTTTCGTAATCTGGTCCATGATCAAATCATCCCCTCCCTCTTGAAAAGGATTTGTCCTCAAATCTGGTTCATCAACAACAAATGGGACCAAGTCAGTAACATTGAAGCTATTTGACACATCATACTTACCTTGGAGATCAAGTTTATAGGCATTGTCATTGATCTTGTGGATGATCTCGAAGGGTCCATCAACCCTTGGCATTAGCTTGGACTTCCTCTCGTTGGGAAACCTATCCTTCCTCAGGTGAAGCCAAACTTGGTCACCGACTTCAAAGAGCTTCACACGCCTTCCCTTGTTGGCTTGCTTCTCATAGAAATTAGTTTTCTGTTCAATGTTTTGTCTAGCCTTCTCATGGATTTGTTGGACCATCTCAGCATTCTTCTTACCGTCGAAACTAACCCTTTCACACTTATGTAAAGGCCTTAGATCCAAAGGAGAGGTGGGATTGAACCCATAAACCATTTCAAAAGGAGAGTACTTAGAAGCAGAATGCATGGCATGATTGTATGCAACTTCACAATGTGGCAAGTAGTCTTCCTAAGTTTTCAAGTTCTTTCTGATGAATGCACGCAGGAGTGTTCCTAGAGTTCTATTAACTACCTCGTTCTGTCCATCAGTTTGCGGATGACATGTAGTAGAAAACAACAACTTAGTGCATAGCTTAGACCAAAGAGTCCTCCAAAAGTAACTAAGAATCTTAGTGTCCCTATCAGAACTATAGTCCTAGGCCTACCATGTAAACGAACAACCTCTTTAAAGAACAAGTTAGCAATATGCAATGCATCATCAGTCTTATGACAAGCTATGAAATGTGCCATCTTAGAGAACCTATCAACAACAACAAAGATGGAGTCCTTTCCAGTTCTAGTCCTAGGAAATTCAACAATGAAATCCATGGATATATCGTTCCAAGGATGGTGTGGAATTGGTAAAGGAGTGTACAAACCCTGGGATTGGACTTGGGACTTAGCATGCTTGCAAGTAGCACACCTCCCACAGATTCTCTTCATGTGCGACCAATAGAAGTGATCCTGCAAAACTTTAAGGGTCTTGGCAATCCCAAAGTGTCCCATTAGACTGCCCCCATGGGATTCCCTAACAAAGAGATCTCGTAGAGAACAATTAGGCACACACAACCTGTTATCATAAAACAAGAACCCATCTTGTCTAAAGTAGTGTCCTGCAGCAAACTTCTCACAAGACACATAAGCTTCTTTGAAATCAAGGTCAGTATCATACATATCTTTAATCTACCCAAAACCAAGTAACTTAGCATCAAGAGTGCTCAAGAGAACATACTTCCGAGATAGTGCATCAGCAACTAGGCTCTCCTTACCTTGTTTATATTTGAACACGTATGGGAAGGTCTCAATGAACTCAACCCATCTTGTGTGTCGCTTACTAAGTTTACTCTGCTCTTTTAGATACTTTAGGGATTCATGATCAGTGTGGATGACAAACTCCTTGGGCCACAAGTAATGCTGCCATGTTTGCAAGGCCCTCACCAAGGCATATTGTTCTTTGTCATATGTTGCATAGTTGAGAGTGGCTCCTCCAAGTTTCTCACTAAAGTAGGCAATGGGTTTCCTATCCTGCATCAACACATCACCTTGTCCCTGAGGCATCACATTCAATCTCAAATGTTTTAGTAAAGTGAGGAAGCATTAAGAGAGGTTATTGAGTAAGATTCTCTTTAAGGTTTTGGAATGCGGCTTCTTGTGCTTCTCCCCATTTGAATCCTACATCCTTCTTAATTACTTCAGTCAGTGGAGCTACAATGGTGCTAAAGTCCCTCACAAAACGTCTATAGAACCCAGAAAGCCCATGGAAACTCCTCACTTCTCCTACTGTGGTTGGGCTCGGCCAGTCCTCGATGGCTTTGATCTTCTCCTTGTCCACCTTAACTCCATCTGCACTCACAACAAAGCCTAGGAAAACCAAGTTATCTGTGCAAAAAGTGCACTTCTTCAAGTTGGCAAAGAGTTTTTCATTTCTCAACACATTTAAGACAACCCTAAGATGTTCTATATGATCTTCTAGAGTCTTAAAATAACATAAAATAAAATAGATAGTCTTCAAGTAGTCTTGGGCCGAGATAGGGCCTAGGTGATTCGTAAGACAAGTCGTGGCCTTATTAAAAACCTTCCTCCTGAAAACCTCATGGGACAGTACCAAAAGCAAGGAAAAGAGCACACACCAAACGTCTTGCCTAAACACTAGCTCAGCTTGATGTACATATAGCTTGAATGGTGATCAAGATGTCTCGGACCATCAAACCGTGTCCAATACTTTCTTCTTGTTGTGGGTATGAAGTGAGTAATCCTCCAACGGTCTCTTTGAGTTTCTTGGCTCGGGAACGGGTCATGGGACCTTCTGGAATGGTCAAAGCATCATCACCAGGCTGCAGGTATATGGTAGCATCAGGTGGCTCGTCTAAGATCTCTTTACCCTATTTGGTAAGCTGGTCCATGATCACATCAAAGAGGACGGGACATTCACGAACCAGCTTTGGAACCAATCAGTTACACAACACTACGGAAGAGAAGCCAATTTATCCTAAGGAGTCTAGGCCATATCAGAAAGAAAACAAACCCTACCCGAGGGAAAAAAACCAAACCGAGTAGCATCCTTGATAAGGACAAAGGCAAGGCCGAGGCTTCTAGTTCCAGAGCTCGGGATGTCAAGTGTTTCAAGTGCAAAGGGCGAGGTCACTACGCTAATGAGTGCACCAACAAGAGGGTCATGATTCTTCTAGAAGATGGCGAGTATGTTTCAGAAGATGAAAGCACCGAATCTGACCAAGAAGAAACTGAGGAAGAACATGAAGAAGGACCGGTCCAAGGGAAGCTTTTAGTAGCAAGGAGACTCCTAAGCCTGAAAACAAAAAACTCCAAGGAAAGGTTTGCAGCCTTATAGTTGATGGAGGTAGTTTTGTGAATGCTGCTAGTGAGACAATGGTAAAGAAGTTGGGTTTGAAGGTTCAGAAGCACCCAAAACCTTACCGACTACAATGGCTTAATGAAGAAGGGACCATGAGGATCTCTAATCAAGTTCTAATCCCCTTAGCCATAGAACGATATGAAGATGGGATCTTGTGTGATGTCCTACCTATGGAAGTTGGTCACATACTTCTTGGGAGGCATTGGCAATCTGATCGCCAAGTCATACATGATGGTTTCACCAGCAAGCATTCATTTGAGTTCAAGGGCCGCAAGAATGTCCTGGTTCCATTGACACCTAAGGAAGTTCAGAAAGATCAGATTCAGCTCCAAAAGAAGAAGGAGATTTATCTCAAACCGGCTGGAACTAAGCAACAAAACTTCTATGCAAACATGGGTGATATCAAAAGAACTCTCTACTCTAAGCAACCAGCTATCTTACTTGTTTTTAAAAGAAATCTTTTGAACTTGACAGATTCTACATTGGCCAATCCGAGTGAAATGGTTTCTCTTTTGCAGGAGTTTCAAGATGTATTTCCAGAGGACAACCCCATTGGTTTACCTCCCTTGCGTGGGATTGAGAATCGGATAGACTTTGTTCCAGGATCTACTCTTCCAAACCGGCCAGCTTAAAGAACCAATCTGGTTGAGACAAAGGAATTGCAAAGACAAGTAGAGGAATTCATGGAGAAGGGCCATATCCGAGAGAGTTTGAGTCCATGTGCTGTACCAGTGCTCCTTGTGCCTAAGAAGGATGGTACTTGGCGCATGTGTGTTGATTGTAGAACAATCAACAACATCACAGTGAAGTATCGCCATCCTATCCCAAGATTAGATGATATGCTTGATGAATTACATGGTTCTTGCATCTTCTCTAACATAGATTTGAAAAGTGGCTATCATCAGATTAGGATGAAGGAAGGAGATGAATGGAAAACTGCATTTAAGACTAAGCATGGTTTGTATGAGTAGTTAGTTCTGCCATTCGGAATGACAAATGCACCTAGTACATTCATGAGGTTGATGAATCATGTTCTTAGATTATTCATAGGCATCTTTGTTGTTGTGTACTTTGATTGTAAGTTTAAGGGAGTTTAAGTGAGAATGAACTGAAGAACAGCAAGAACATGAAGAACACTTGATGAAAGAGAGAGGCGGAGAGTATTTTCGTGAGAGAAGAGAGAGAGAGAGAGAGAGAGAGAGAGAGAGAGAGAGAGAGTAAACAAGTAAATAGGAAGTTTATTTCTCCTTAATAATAATTCTTTCTACTAGCAACATATTTAAAGATAGAGAGGAAAGAGAGAGAAAAACAACAACACACTGGTCCAAAGGCTGTATTCTGACCCAACAACTCTTTTTGCAGCAGATCTGGATTTGAATTCAAACTTTAACCATAGTAGCTGGTTAACACAACCCCATTCGTCTTCTCAAGCTTCTTGAGGTTAAGTTAGGCGACCTTAGACCTGTTCCTTGCCTTACAATCCAAGCTTGTCTTCCAAGTCAAACTAGAACCCTTTATCTTCATCATTTCGTGTTCATCATTGCCTTAAAGGCTTGTTCATCACACACAAACCCAGATACATATACTCTGGTAAAATCCAACAGTTTGTGCTCAAATCCAGAAGGAACAAGGGCCCTTGGAGCTGTTTGGTGGAAAGGGGGATCTCACTCTTGCCAAACAAGTCGAGGTTCCTCAAGCTAACAAGGTCCACAAGTATGAAGATAGGAGGTTTTCCGGGAACTTTGAACACAGAAGGTTCAATGGAAACTGTGATCATTGCAAGAGGCAAGGTCATAAAAAGAGCCAATGTGGGATACTCCACCCTCTCCTCAAGACGGCCAAGTTTATGAAGGAGAGGGAAGGAAGAGCCAATGTGACCCATGGAACGGGTGATCAATCGGGTTCTAGAACTTCAACCAAGGCGAATGAGACAGAAGGTCATGAAGGTGGTGAGAGCAAGGCCCTGGTGACATACACTGCCCATCAGCCACGCCTCAATGAGCATGACTTCATCCGCCATTCTGAGATGGATGCTCTCATCAAAATGCTTAAGGATAATGGTAACACTCTTGGTAATGTCAAATGGTATTCATTTGGTGCATATAGGGTTGCTAGTATTGTTGAACAAATAGATAGTGTCCACACTGATTCTAGGATGATTGGTCATTCTCATACTGCTCATAACATGTCCAAACCATTTATAGTAGATTCTAGTGCATCTCATCATATAATTAGTGATAATTGTCTTATTAGAGATATAGAACCGGCGAATGGACATGTGATGATAGCAAATGGAGATAGGATACCAATAAGAGGTGTAGGCAAGCTTAAATTGTTTAACAAAGAATCTAGAGCCTTTTATATGCCTGAGCTTACTTCAAACTTATTCTCTGTCAAGAAGTGTACCACGGATATGCATTGCAATGTTATATTTAGTCATAATGATGTGAAGTTTCAGGATATTGAGAGCAGCCGATTGATTGGGCAAGGAGTAACCAAAGGAGATCTTTATATGCTTGAAGAGCTTAGTTTTGTGCCTGATCATAGATGCTCATTTACCTCTATTTCTGCTTCTGTTTTGAATAAGAATGCTTTGTGGCATGCTAGACTAGGACACCCTGATGTTAGAGCTTTAAACTTAATGGTTCCAGGCGTTATGTTTGAGAATAATGATTGTGAAGCTTGTATTTTAGGCAAGCATTGTAAGACTGTGTGTCATAAATCATCAACCATCTATGAGATTTTTTTTGATTTGATTCACTCTGATGTTTGGACCGCACCATGTTTATCTAGAGAGAATCATAAGTATTTTATAACTTTCATAGATGAGAAGTCTAAATACACATGGATAACCTTGATTCCTTCTAAAGATAGGGTGGTTGATGCATTTAGAAATTTTCAAAACTATGTGACTAACCAGTTTAATGCCAAGTTTAAAATATTTAGATCAGATAATGGAGGGGAATACACTAGTCAAGCCTTCAAGCAACACCTATCTCAACATGAAATCCTTCATCAGACGAGTTGCCCTTACACACCCCAACAAAATGGAGTGGCCGAGAGAAAGAACAGACACCTCATGGAGGTTGCAAGGTCGTTGATGTTCCAAGCCAATGTTCCTAAGAGATTCTGGAGTGATGCAGTGACCACAACTTGTTACTTGATCAACAGAACACCAACCAGGATCTTAGAAGACAAGTCACCATTCGATGTCTTAAACAGGTATAGACCAACCTTGGATCACCTTCGAGTCTTTGGTTGTCTATGCTTTGTGTTAAGACCAGGAGAGTTAAGGAATAAGCTGGATGCAAAGAGTACCAAGGGGATGTTTATAGGGTATTCACCAACTCAAAAGGGGTACAAGTGCTATGATCCGGTCGCAAGGAGGGTGCTGGTGTCAAGGGAAGTGAAGTTTGTTGAAGAAAGGGGGTATTATGAAGAGAAGAACCAAGCAGAATTGAAGGATCTTGCATCAGATAAGGCGGCCAACTTAAGGATAATCCTGGAGAGTCTTGGGATTAATCTCTCTCAAGAGCCACAGAACGGAGGAGGACAACTTCAAGGTCCCCCCAATCCAAATGAAGAAGGTCAGGCTCCCCACTCGACCATGAGGGGGGAAATGAACCTGAAGAAAATACTCAAGAAGAAAGAGAACACTCAGGTTCTCATGATCAAAGTGTGGAGCAACAAGAGCAGGAAGAAGGACAAGGGTCAGTGAATGAGGAAGAAGGACAAGATCAAGAGCCGGCAGTAGAACAACAAGAGCAACAACTGAGGAGAAGCACTAGGATCAGAAACCCTCAGACCAATTGGATTAACACCAGAGTGTACTACAATGCACATGTAGTAGAACACCCATCTCGAGTTTTATGCTCTCTTGCATACTACCCTGAAGATAATTGTGTGCTGATGGTTAACCTGGATCAAAGTTACATCCCAAATTCGTATGCTGAAGCTATGAAGGATAAGGAATTGAAGGAGTCGGTTGGTTCTGAAGCAAATGCCATGATTAAGAATGATACTTGGTATGAAAGTGAACTTCCAAAAGGAAAGAAGGCAGTGTCTAGTAGATGGATCTTCACTATCAAGTATCTTGCAAATGGGAAGATAGATAGGAGGAAAACCAGACTTGTTGCAAGGGGTTTCACTCAAACATATGGTGAAGACTACTTAGACACCTTTGCTCCGGTTGCAAAGCTTCATACCATCAGAATAGTGTTGTGAGTTGCTGTTAATCTAAGATGGGGGCTATGGCAGATGGATGTGAAGAATGCTTTTATTCATGGAGAAATTGAAGATAAGTTGTATATGTATCCACCACCGGGTCTTGAACACTTGGTAAAGGAAGGGAATGTCCTGAAGCTGAAGAAGGCTATATATGGTCTTAAGCAATCACCAAGAGCATGGTACAACAAACTGAGCACGACCTTGAATGGAAGAGGCTTCAAGAGATCCGAGCTCGACCATACCCTCTTCACCCTCACATCTCCCTCAGGTATCATTGTTGTTCTAGTATATGTTGATGATATCATCATTACTGGAAGTGAAAAGGAAGGTATACAAGCTAGCAAAGATTACTTGAAATCTGTATTTGAAATTAAAGACTTGGGAGAGATGAAATACTTTCTTGGAATAGAGTTGTGTAGATCCAAGGAAGGTTTATTTCTATCCCAAAGAAAGTATACACTTGATCTTTTGAAGGATGCAGGACAGCCAAGACACCCTTGGAGGAAGGATATAAAGTACCACGAGAGGGGGAGATAGAAGACAGTCCACTCTTTTAAGATGCCAAGCTTTATAGAAAGGTTGTTGGTAAGTTAATCTATTTGACAATCACAAGCCTGATATATGATTTTCTGTGAATCAGGTGAGTCAACACATGCAAGGACATAAGGAACATCATTGGAACATGGTGAACCGGATACTCATGTATCTGAATGGAACATCAAGCCAAGGATTTTGGATGGGGTGCAATGAGAGAACGAAAGTGGTTGGATATTGTGATGCAGACTAGGTCGGAGATAGGATGGATAGGAAGTCTACCACCGGCTATGGAACCTTCATTGGTGGAAACCTTGTTACCTGGAAGATTAAGAAGCAAAAGGTGGTGTCCTGTTCCAGTGCTGAAGCCGAGTATAGAGCCATGTTGAAGCTTACCAATGAGTTGGTTAGGATAAAGGGTATACTGATGCACTTGGGGATTGATCAAGATACACCCATGACCATGCACTGTGACAATCAAGCAGCTATACACATTGCCTCCAACTATGTGTTCCACGAGAGGACAAAGCATATTGAAGTTGACTGCCATAAGGTGAGGCAAATGATAGTATCCGGAGACATCTTGCCATGCCACACCCGTAGTGAAGATCAGCTAGCTGATGTGTTTACCAAAGCAGCTAGGCAGAAGACCATTGAGTCCATCCACACTCGTCTTGGACTCATGGATCTTACCAGAAAGAACTAATCCCCTTGCCATGGGGTCTTTACTCTTTTCCTTGTTGAGGTTTTATCCTTAAGGAGGGTTTTCTTTGGCAATGTTTTTAATGAGGAAGATCTCATGGCATTCCAAGCTTGACTTGTTCCACCTGGTCAAGCTTGAGGGGGAGTATTGAACAAAGGTTATAATATGATAGAGGAAGGCTTATGAAAGAGGAGAGGAAATGGTTTAGAGCTGTCCGTACAATATCTGTACAACTAGGCCGTACAGGCCGTACAACTTGGGGGAACCAGTTTACCGTGGATGATAAGTTACCCGGGTAAGAGTAACTCGACCCAGAGTTACTCTTACTAGTTACCAAGCGGATCAAGCTTGAGTGAGAGGATAAGGCGCGCGTTTGACAGGCTGGCTCGTGCTGGAAGATCATATGGTCAAGAAACCAAAGGAATCTCGCGTGTGAAGCTTTCCAGCCACAAGAATTCAAACGGGACACTCCTGGTCTTTGACTCCACACGCCTGTTGAAAAATCTTTTCCTTAACCCTATCTTGTATCCGTTGTAGGGCTTTCCACTTCCTCTATATATTTGTAAACCTTCTTCATTAATAAGATATCGAGAATCCTTTAGCCCTTCTTAGTCTCTCTTCTTAGTCTCTCTCAATGGATCGAAGCCTCTCATATCAAGTCTTCTTCTTTCTAGTCTAAATCGTGTTCTAAGTCTCTCATTCTCACTCTCTACACCCAGATTCTCTCAAACTTTCACTTAGGGCAAAAGCTGTACGGAGCAGCTTGATGTATATGGCCGTACAACCCTAAGAAAGCACAAGACTTGTGAACCAAGCTTCAAGAAGGTTTATTATGGTGAGCAAAGACTTGGGATCCGTGGGAGGCTTCGGAAAGGAGAAATATGCTTAGAATATACCTTAGGCGAAAAAGAAGAGCTGTCTACTTCCCAAGAAGGAGCCATTTATGGATAAGCTTACGGATAAGCTTATCCACTCTCCAAAAGCAAAGGAAAAGCAGCTTGGGACAGCCTGTCCCAAGCATGTGAGCAATTCCAGCCAAGTATTTCAAACCAAGTCTGTTGACTACACATGCTTTACTTGATCTTTTGTAAACCCTAATGTAGCTCTCTCTCTCTCTATATATTCAGATCTCTGTCGAGTGTAAACACTAGAGGAGTAAGGGGGAAAACCCCTCTCCACTTTAGAAATAAAGCTTGTTGTGTTCTTGATTCGAATCCCTCTCAAGTCTTCCCCTTTCTTAGTCTTTTAATGTCTCTTAGTGACACACTCCTAGGATGCTTCTTTGGTTGATGGGAGGATAGATCCTTGCAAGAACAAGTTAGCAACATGCAATGCATCATCAGTCTAATGACATGCTATGAAATGTGCCATTTTAGAGAACCTATCAACAAAAACAAAGATGGAGTCCTTTCCGGTTCTAGTCGTAGGCAATACAACAATGAAATCCATAGATATGTCATTCCAAGGATGGTGTGGAATTGGTAAAGGAGTGTACAAACCATGAGACTGGACTTGGGACTTAGCATGCTTGCAAGTAGCACACCTTCCACATATTCTCTCAACATCTCTTTTCATGTGTGGCCAATAGAAGTGATCCTGCAAAACATTAAGAGTCTTGGCAATCCCAAAATATCCCATTAGACTGCCCCATGGGATTCCCTAACAGATAGATCTCATAGAGAACAATTAGGCACACACAATCTTTTATCAGAAAACAAGAATCCATCTTGGCTAAAGTAATGCCGGCAGCAAATTTCTCACAAGACACATAAGCTTCTTTAAAATCAAGGTCAGTCTCATACATGTCTTTAATCTGCTCAAAACCTAGTAGCTTAGCATAAAAGGTTGTCAAGAGAACATACCTCCGAGATAGTGCATCAGAAACTATGTTTTCCTTACCCTGTTTGTATTTGATCACGTATGGAAATGTCTCAATGAACTCAACCCATCTTGTGTGTCTCTTACTAAGCTTATTCTGCCTTTTGAGATACTTTAGGGACTCATGATCAGTGTGGATGACAAAATCCTTGGACCACAAGTAATTCTGCCATGTTTGCAAGGCCCTCACCAAAGCATAGAGTTCTTTGTCATAGGTGGCATAGTTGAGAGTGGCTCCTCCAAGCTTCTCACTGAAGTAGGCGATGGGTTTTCTATCCTGCATTAACACAGCACCAATTCCAATCCCTGAGGCATCACATTCAATTTCAAAGGCTTTGGTAAAGTCAGGAAGCATTAAGAGAGGTGATTGAGTAAGCTTCTCTTTAAGGGTTTGGAATGCGGCTTCTTGTGCTTCTCCCCATTTGAATCCAACATCTTTCTTGATTACTTCAGTCAATGGAGCTGCAATGGTGCTAAAGTCCCTCACAAAACGCCTGTAGAACCCAGCAAGCCCATGGAAACTTCTCACTTCTCCTACTGTGGTTGGGCTTGGCCAGTCCTTGATGGCTTTAATCTTCTCCTCGTCCACCTTAACTCCATATGCACTCACAACAAAGCCTAGAAAGACCAAGTTATATGTGCAAATAGTACATTTCTTCAAGTTGGCAAATAGTTTCTCATTTCTTAGCACATTAAGAACAGCCCTAAGATGTTCAATATGTTCCTCAAAGTTCTTGCTATACACTAAGATGTCATCAAAGTATACCACAACAAAGATGCCTATGAATGATCTAAGAACATGATTCATCAGTCTTATGAATGTACTAGGTGCATTTGTAAATCCAAATGGCATAACTAACCACTCATACAAACCATGCTTAGTTTTAAATGCAGTTTTCCATTCATCTCCTTCTTTCATCCTAATCTGATGATAACCACTTTTCAAATCTATCTTAGAGAAGATGAAAGAACCATGTAACTCATCAAGCATATCATCTAATCTAGGTATAGGATGGTGATACTTCACTGTAATGTTGTTGATTGATCTACAATCAACACACATGCGCCAAGTACTATCCTTCTTAAGCACAAGGAGCACTAGTACAGCACATGGGCTCAAACTCTCTCGGATATAGCCCTTCTCCATGAGTTCCTCTACTTGTCTTTGCAAATCCTTTGTCTCAATCGGATTGGTTCAGTAAGCTGCCCGGTTTGGAAGTGTAAATCCTGGAACAAAGTCTATCTTGTGCTCAATCCCACGCAAGGGAGGTAGACCAATGGGGTTGTCCTTTGGAAATACATCTTGAAACTCCTGCAAAAGGGAAACCATTTCACTCGGATACACCGGTGTAGAATCTGTTAAGTTCAAAAGATTTTCTTTAAACACAAGTAAGATAGTCGGTTTTTTAGAGTAGAGAGTTCTTTTGATATCACCCATGTTTGCATAGAAGTTTGGTTACTTAGTTCCAGCCGGTTGAAGATCAATCTCCTTCTTCTTTTGGAGCTGAATCTGATCATTATGAACTTCCTTAGGTGTCAAAGGAACCAGGACAGTCTTGCGGCCCTTAAACTCAAAGGAATGCTTGTTGGTGAAACCATCATGTATGACTCGGCGATCAGATTGCCAAGGCCTCCCAAGAAGTATGTGACCAGCTTCCATAGGTAAGACATCACACAAGACCTCATCTTCATATATTCCTATCGCTAAGGGGATTAAAACTTGATTAGAAACCTTCATGGTGCCTTCTTCATTAAGCCATTGTAGCCGGTAAGGTTTTGGGTGCTTCTGAACGTTCAAACCCAACTTCTTGAACATTGTCTCACTAGCAGCATTCACACAACTGCCTCCATCAACTATAAGGCTGCAAACCTTTCCTTGGACCAAGCACCTTGTATAGAACAAGTTCTCACGTTGTTCTAGCTCCTCGGTCTTTGTTTGCAATCTTAGGAGCCTTCCTGCTACTAGAAGCTTCCCTTGGACCGGTCCTTCTTCATGCTCTTCCTCAGTTTCTTCTTGGTCAGACTCGGTACTGTCATCTTCTGAAACATACTCACCATCATCCAGTAGAATCATGACTCTCTTGTTGGTACATTCATTACCATAGTGACCTCGTCCTTGGCACTTGAAACACTTGACATCCCGTGCTCTGGAACTAGAAGCCTCAGCCTTGCCTTTGCCCTTGTCAAGGGTACTACCCGGTTTGGTTTCTTCCCTCGGATAGGATTTGTTTTCTTTCTGATATGGCTTAGACTCCTTAGGATAGGTTGACTTCTCTTCCTTGGTGTTGTGTAAACGGTTGGATCCAAAGCTGGTTCACGAATGTCCCTTCCTCTTGAGCTGTTGTTCCACAAGAATAGCCTTGTGTAACATCTCTTCTAACTCCACATAATTTTGCATCTCAACATTGTCTTGTATATCACGGTTTAGACCACACAGAAACCTTGACATGGTGGCTTCTCTATCTTCAGATATACTAGCCCATATCATGAGTAGCTCCATCTCCTGGTAGTATTCTTTTACTGATCTTGAACCTTGAGTGAGTTTCCTGAGCCTATGATGAAGATCCCGGTGATAGTGACTTGGGACAAATCTCTTGCGCATGATAAACTTCATCTCTGGCCATGTTTCAACTGGTTCCTCTCCATTCCTTGTTCTGTTGGTAACATACTGATCCCACCAGGTTAGAGCATAGTCGTAGAACTCAGTAGCAGCTATCTGGATCTTCTTTTGATTTGTGTACTTCTTACACTGAAAGACCAGCTCAATCTTCTTCTCCCATTCAAGATAGGCATCCAGATCAGCTTTTCCATGGAAGGGAGGTATCTTGATCTTTAAACCAGAAAGTTCATCTCGCTGGTTTGTCCTTCCTTCTTGTCCACGTCTCTGCCTCTTTTGGCTTTGTCTTGATGAGGAACTGATGTGCTCATAGTAGTTATCAGTTTCTTCAGAGCCAGCATGCTCTTGTCTAGTTGGGTTGCGTCCTTCTTCCCTTCTAGTCTCACGATGGTGTCCTTGTCCAGTAGCTTGCCTTAATTCCTCTCTGAACTCTTTGCGGAGCTCATTGAGATTGGTCCTCATCATCTCAGTCATTGTAGCTACCATGGATTGGTTTAGTTGAACAGTCATGGCCTCCAAGAGTAACTTGATCTTCCGGACTAACTCGGCTTCTTCTTCACTCTCGGTTCGAATGGATGCCTACACTAAGGAAAACACAATAACCAGTAAGTAGTTCAAGGAATACACGAGAAGAAAAAAAGAAAAACTCAACACAAAGTTTTACTTGCTCGGCAAGTATTTATTATGCGGCTAATGATACAAGCCTAAGCTATCAAAGGCTTAAAATCCTTATGAATATCAAAACAAAAAGAGGGAGGTTCAAAAATTCGATCTAATCGACCTTAAAACCGGCTGGATGGATCGAGTTGATGATGAACGTGGATTGAAGTGCACCACACAAGAGATGGATAGGCTCGTGATACAAAACAAAACACTCAGATTCCTGGAGGTACTGGTCTCGACAAGAACAAGAGGAAACAGAGTCTATAAGAAAACATCAAGAGAAACAAATGATTCATTTTTATTCATTCTTTCAAGTCTGGTTACAAAGAAGCAAATGAAGGAGCTTATATAAAATCGACCAAGGCTGGTCAAATACAATTAAATCATCATAAATGAGAATAAAATTCAGAATAAATGATAATTCAATCAATGGTATGATTGATATGGCCATTATTGCTTGATTTTGGCCAAGTAAGGAAAACTATGAGGTTCCTTGTATCTAGACAGCTTGGGGAGGTAAGTGAGATGTTTTGGAACCACATTAGTCACTTGTAGAATCTCTAACCCGAAATCATCCAGCAATAGAGAGTTATGGCGTGCCTTGAATGCGATATCTTCTAAATAAGGCAAGTCGAGAGCTGGTTTGTCCGGTTCTGGAAAGTTAAGCATAACTTTAAATTACCTTGACCATTTCTCCTCATATTGAGATTTTTTTTAAAGATAGGAGATCCATATTGAATAATATGATTGGTTTTGGGTCAGGCCGTGCTTTGTTTGGGCTGGAATCTGCTT
Organism: Moricandia arvensis; assembly: GCA_905132765.1. Taxonomy (NCBI): domain Eukaryota; kingdom Viridiplantae; phylum Streptophyta; class Magnoliopsida; order Brassicales; family Brassicaceae; genus Moricandia; species Moricandia arvensis. Next base: position 153,926 of record CAJHQP010000697.1, read on the forward strand.
GTAAATGCATGTACTCGCAGCTAGATGGGGTTGGAAACCTCCAGTTTGTAAAAGCCATAACCTCTTGGCTTGTGAACCTTTTCTCATAACTCCAAGACTCAGTGCTTCCTTGATGAGTGTATGACCCATGAAAATTGGTTTCACATGGAAAGCCCTTCTGGTTCTTAAGATATACATCTTTTACTGACCATCTGTCGCTGGAACCTCTAAACTGGTCAGTATGGACAGTTTGGTGAGACTCTCCTTCAGCTACTGGTTTTATGACCACGTCACCATTCCTGACATTTAATATGGAGATATCATCGGTTGGTATCATTATTGCATCATTCGCTCTTTCTTCAAAAAATTTTGTCCTCAAAACTTGTTCATGCGACATAGTGGTGTCATTTGAATGGTGTTGGACCTATTCTGTTGGCTCTTCTTTTTCAGTTGGAATGATTGGCAATGGAGACTCGTCTGCTGGATCAGGCGGTTCAGGTTCTTTGGTATCAAGCTCAATTTGCACTGCTTGTTGAAATAGCTCCTCTAAATCACAGCATGTGTATCTTTGTATGTGCACACATATCTCTTCTCTCCGCCCATAAGCAAACTGTTCGATGACATCTTCATTGCTTACTCCTGGATTGAGCCGAATGCGAAGATACTTGAATATGCTGTGATACTCCATGACCATTTTATCATCTTGGACAAGCATACGAAACTGCCTCTGGATTGCATGATACTGATCACGAGGGACGTATTGTTTCCTCAAGAGATTTTTCATCTCATCCCAAGATGGTTGTCGAGAATGGCCAGAAATATAATGGCTCCACCATTCTTTAGCTTGGTTGATGAGTTGATCAGCTGCAATGAACCCCTTCTCAAATTCTAGACGGCCACAAGAAATGAAGAACTCATTCATCTTGTACTCCCATACAAAGTACTCATCAGGATCTGATGTTCCTCCAAAATAATATTCCTTTAGCTTCAACTGACTCCATGGCTGGCTCGTTATGTGCTACTACTGAGATGAGTAAATTCCAGAAATTGAACTCAATGGAATATCAGAATACACACACACGGAATCTGGGCACTCTTTTTTCTTATGAAAAGAAACTTAGCCAAAAACAAAAGAGAAAATAAGAAAAGATGCAAGAAAAAAACAATTTCTGGTTTTTTTTCTAAGAATATATTGAAAAGAAAAAAAGGATAGATGATAGGAGCTTTTAGCTCTGATACCAAAACTGATACAAGCCTAAGCTATCAAAGGCTTAAAATCCTTATGAATATCAAAACAAAAAGAGGGAGGTTCAAAAGTTCGATCTAATCGCCTTAAAAATGGCTGGATGGATCGAGTTGATGATGAACGTGGATTGAAGTGCACCACACGAGAGATGGATAGGCTCGTGATACAACACAAAACACTCAAATTCTTGGAGGTACTGGTCTCGACAAGAACAAGAGGAAACAAAGTTTATAAGAAAACTTCAAGAGAAACAAATGTTTCATTTTTATTCATTTTTTCAAGTCTGGTTACAAAGAAGCAAATGAAGGAGCTTATATAAGCTCTACCAAGGCTGGTCAAATACAAATAAATCATCATAAATGAGAATAAAATTCAGAATAAATGATAATTCAATCAATGGTATGATTGATATGGCCACTATAGGGTTCCTTGTAACTAGACAGCTTGGGGAGGTAAGTGAGATGTTTTGGAACCACATTAGTCACTTGTAGAATCTCTAACCCGAAATCATCCAGCAATAGAGAGTTATGGTGTGCCTTGAATGTGATATCTTCTAAATAAGGCAAGTCGAGAGCTGGTTTGTCCGGTTCTGGAAAGTTAAGCATAACTTTAAATTCCCTTGACCATTTCTCCTCATATTGAGCTTTTTTTAAAGATAGGAGATCCATATTGAATAATATGATTGGTTTTGGGTCAGGCCGTGCTTTGTTTGGGCTGGAATCTGCTTGTAAATGCATGTACTCGCAGCTAGATAGGGTTGGAAACCTCCAGTTTGTAAAAGCCATAACCTCTTGGCTTGTGAACCTTTTCTCATAACTCCAAGACTCAGTGCTTCCTTGATGAGTGTATGACCCATGAAATTGGTTTCACATGGAAAGCCCTTCTGGTTCTTAAGATATACTTCTTTTACTGAGCATCTGTCGCTGAAACCTCTAAACTGGTCGGTATGGACAGTTTGGTGAGACTCTCCTTCAGCTACTGGTTTTATGACCACGTCACCATTCCTGACATTTAATATGGAGATATCATCGGTTGGTATCATTATTGCATCATTCCCTCTTTCTTCAAAAAAATTTGTCCTCAAAACTTGTTCATGCGACATAGTGGTGTCATTTGAATGGTGTTGGACCTATTCTGTTGGCTCTTCTTTTTCAGTTGGAATGATTGGCAATGGAGACTCGTCTGCTGGATCAGGCGGTTCAGGTTCTTTGGTGTCAAGCTCAATTTGCACTGTTCGTTGAAATAGCTCCTCTAAATCACAGCATGTGTATCTTTGTATGTGCACACATATCTCTTCTCTCTGCCCATAAACAAATTGTTCGATGACATCTTCATTGCTTACTCCTGGATTGAGCCGAATGCGAAGATACTTGAATATGCTGTGATACTCCATGACCATTTTATCATCTTGGACAAGCATACGAAACTGCCTCTGGATTTCATGATACTGATCACGAGGGACGTATTGTTTCCTCAAGAGATTTTTCATCTCATCCTAAGATGGTTGTCGAGAATGGCCAGAAATATAATGGCTCCACCATTCTTTAGCTTGGTTGATGAGTTGATCAGCTGCAATGAACCCCTTCTCAAATTATGGACGGCCACAAGAAATGAAGAACTCATTCATCTTATACTCCCATACAAAGTACTCATCAGGATCTGATGTTCCTCCAAAATAATATTCCTTTAGCTTCAGCTGACTCCATGGCTGGCTCGTCATGTGCTACTACTGAGATGAGTAAATTCCAGAGATTGAACTCAATGGAATATCAGAATACACACACACGGAATCTGGGAACTCTTTTTTTTTTATGAAAAGAAACTTAGCCAAAAACAAAAGAGAACATAAGAAAAGATGCAAGAAAAAAACAATTTTTTTTTTTTTCTAAGAATATATTGAAAAGAAAAAAAAGGATAGATAATAGGAGCTTTTATCTCTGATACCAAAAATGATACAAGCCTAAGCTATCAAAGGCTTAAAATCCTTATGAATATCAAACAAAAAGAGTGAGGTTCAAAAGTTCGATCTAATCGCCTTAAAACTGGCTGGATGGATCGAGTTGATGATGAACGTGGATTGAAGTGCACCACACGAGAGATGGATAGGCTCGTGATACAACACAAAACACTCAAATTCTTGGAGGTACGGGTCTCGACAAGAACAAGAGGAAACAAAGTTTATAGAAAACTTCAAGAGAACCAATTGTTTCATTTTTATTCATTTTTTCAAGTCTGGTTACAAAGAAGCAAATGAAGGAGCTTATATAAGCTCTACCAAGGCTGGTCAAATACAAATAAATCATCATAAATGAGAATAAAATTCAGAATAAATGATAATTCAATCAACGGTTTGATTGATATGGCCACTATAGGGTTCCTTGTATCTAGACAGCTTGGGGAGGTAAGTGAGATGTTTTGGAACCACATTAGTCACTTGTAGAATCTCTAACCTGAAATCATCCAGCAATAGAGAGTTATGGCGTGCCTTGAATGTGATATCTTCCAAATAAGGCAAGTCGAGAGCTGGTTTGTCCGGTTCTGGAAAGTTAAGCATAACTTTAAATTCCCTTGACCATTTCTCCTAATATTGAGCTTGTTTTAAAGCTAGGAGATCCATATTGAATAATATGATTGGTTTTGGGTTAGGCCGTGCTTTTTTGGGCTGGAATCTGCTTGTAAATGCATGTACTCGCTCCTAGATGGGGTTGGAAACCTCCAGTTTGTAAAAGCCAAAACTTCTTGGACCGTGAACCTTTTCTCATAATTCCAAGACTCAGTGCTTCCTTTATGAGTGTATGATCCATGAAAGTTTTTTTCACATGGAAATGCCTTCTGGTTCTTAAGATATACTTCTTTTACTGAGCATCTGTCGCTGGAACCTCTAAACTGGTCGGTATGGACAGTTTGGTGAGACTCTCCTTCAGCTACTGGTTTTATGACCACGTCACCATTCCTGACATTTAATATGGAGATATCATCGGTTGGTGTCACTATTGCATCAGCTAGGTTTAGAGAAAACTAGGGCTTTCGCGTAAAACCAAAAAGGAAAGTGCAAAAAAATCGGCTAAAACTCTATGTAATTTTCGAGCAGCCCTAAACAAACCTAGTTCTACTTTTGTTCAAGATGATTAAGGAGTATTGCGGCTGAAACAAAGATATTTAATGAGCAAACAAGACTTCCCTAACCAAAGTTTCTCTACATGACACACACCTAGGATGCTTCTTTGGTTGATGGGAGGATAGATCCTTGCAGGAACGAATCAGAGACTCAAGTTCTTCAAGGTTTGTGGACTGAATGGTGACACAAGAGGGATGGATGATCTCTTGATACTCCTAGATTACTAAATCGGATATGACACACCAACTTAGACACCCTTAGACTTTGGATATTACACACCAGAAACATCTCAACTCGCCAACTAGAGAGAGAGAGAGAGAGAAATAAGGTTTTTGATAAAAAGACTGCTTCAGTACAATAGGGTTTGCGGAAACCCTTAAATAAGAGAAACCAAGGAACAAGCTCTTAGGGTTTCGGAAATATAACATAAAACTATAGTCTTAAAAATAACATAAGATAAAAGGGATAGTCTTCTAGTAGTCTTGGGCCGAGATAGGGCCTAGGTGATTTGTAAGACAAGTCGTGGCCTCGTTAAAAACCTTCGTCCGGAAAACCTCGTGGGACAAAACCAAAAGCAAGGAAAAGAGCACACACCAAATGTCTTGCCTAAACACTATCTCAGCTTGATGTAGAGATAGCTTGAATGGTGATCAAGATATCTCGGACCATCAAACCTTGTCCAAGATTTTCTTCTTGTTGTGGATGTGAAGTGAGTAATCCTACAACAGTCTCCTTGAGTTTCTTGGCTCTGGAACGGGTAATGGGACTTTCTGGTGTTGATTTGAGGTATACTGATAAATTAAAATGATAGAGGAGCATTGGGTTAAGAAGTGTGAAGAGAAGAGAAAGGATTGGAGAAGTTTGGTGTCGACCATGTCCGTATAGGCCGTACAATCCGTACAGGCCGTACAGGCCATGCAGATCATGGTCGACCCAAATACTCGACCAAAGGGTAAAACTTGATCCGGGTAAAACAAAGAGTAACCAGAGAAGCTTACCGCGTCTTACCTTGGTTTATCCGGTGAAAAAGAGTCTGGATAAGGTGTGTATAGGCTGTAAAGTGATCAGCATCTTCTCAAAGATGCTGATGCTCTTCTTGTGGCTCTCTTTGGTCAAACATTTGAAAAGAGGCGCGCCTAATGTTTCTGTCCACACAATTGCTCTTCCTTTTGCTTCTGAAAACCCTTGTAGCTCTCCTATATATTTGGACTGTCGAGTATCAATGATAATCAATCAGTTCTCTTCTTTATTTTCTCTCTTAGCCGAAATGGCTCTCCACACAAATCTGTTCTCAATCTCTCTATTCTCTTAGTTTCTCTTTGATTTTGTCTAAACAAACACCTCTATTCTCTTATTATCTAAAGATTTCATTTGGAATGGTCAAAGCATCATCACCAGGCTGCTGGTGCATTGTGGCATCATGTGGCTCGTATAAGATCTATTTACCCTTTTTGGTAAGCTGGTCCATGATCACATCAGAGGGATAAAGATCAGGTCTTTGGTTTGCTTCTAACCTTGAACCCGGTGTACAATGACCTGATCAAGCACATCTTGAGGTCATCTAAGCTACCATTCTTGGAGAAAGTGTGTGCTCAAATCTAGAAGGAAGAAGGTTCACACGGATTGTTTGGAGGAAGAGGGGACCTATCCTTGGCCAACAAGGCATAGGTCACTCAAGCTAACACGGAAATGTACAAGCCTGAGGAAAGGAGATATGGTGAGGATAGGAGGTTTGGCGGCAACTATGATCACTACAAGAAGCCGGGTCACAAGAGGAGTCAGTGTTGGATCCTTCATACCCATCTCAAACCAACCAAGTTCATTAGGGAGAGGGAAGGAAGAGCTCACCTTTCCAATGAAGCAAGTGAAGCGGGTCCTTTTGGAAGTGGGTCTACTGCTAGTGAAGGTGAAGGGAAGGCTATGGCATCTCAACACACTTCAGTCAAGAGCATGGATCAAGAGCCCGTAAGGAGGTCCGACATCGATGCTCTCATCAAAGGTCTTAAGGAGAATGGTAACACACTCGGAAATACCCTTGGTTATACTCATACTGCTTATGAAATGACTAAGACTCTTGATCACATAAATACTCTAGGTGAACCGTATAAATCATATGCTGCTACTAGTATGTCAACTAAAACTTTAGTTGTTGTTTCTTGTGCGTCTCATCGCATGATAAGTGACACCAGTCTGATAAGGGATATAGAACCAGCTTATGGTCATGTTATGATTGCAAATGGTGATAGAGTAGCTATAAAAGGAATTGGAACCTTGAACCTGTTTGATAAAGAGTCTAGAGCATTCTATATGCCTGAGTTTACTTCAAATCTCTTATCAGTCAAGAAATGCACTAATGATCTTCAAT